>WBMY01009458.1:3200877-3278268 GCA_013397315.1 Donacobius atricapilla
TTTTTTTTTTTTTGTAAAAGACCTCTAGAAAGTTCAAGCCATTCTGCTGTCTTAAATATTGATGTTTGATGATTTTTCCCTTAATCAACTTTGCTGAACATACCTCAATGCATTTACAAAACCATACTTATTTTTGCTGATTGTTCATTACTTGTGTTGTGATTCAGCTGAGCTCTTGCCAAGAGAAATTAGTTTCTTACAGAAAACAAGGGCTGCAGAAAAATCTGTGTTCACAGGCCTTTTATTTTGGACTTAATTAACTAATTGACATCTCGCTTATGTAGCTTAGAACTTTAGCCGCTGAATCAGTTCTTGGATGATTTTGTTGCTGGCTGTTTGGGGATGAAGCAGAGCTACTCATCTTCCTCCAAAAGCAGAGCAATCAGTGTAGACTGTTTGAAGGCACTTTGACAGAGCAGTGATTGCCATCCCGTTGATCGGGCACTAGAAGGATATTCAGAGGCAATTGTTTATTTACAGCTGTGCAGGAGCAAGCAGGCAGAGGTAGTGACCCTTGGCGGGTGAGGAGCAGAAGGCACCATCTGTGGAGGGTTGGGAGACAACTGAGGACTTAGAAATGTAGTGATGGCAGAGCCATGCTTTACAGGTCTTGTGTTTCTGAGTCTGCACAGCTGCTGTCCCAGAGGCCTGACTTGTGAATGAAACAGATAGATGATACCACAATAAAGAAAACCGTGTGTATTTGTATATTATGTGTGGTTTTCTCAGGTGACACAGTGCAGCACCTCAGCCATTGCCTTCCCTTGTTTCTAGAAATGGAAACATGCTGTTGCACAACCTTATTTTGAAACTCGGTCTCTTGCTCCAGAGCAGACAGTGTTTCTGTTTTTGCACCTGATACAGCTGCAGTAGGGGGACTACTTTTCTTCAGTCCATTCCACAACTTGTTTGCCTCTCTGCCTCATGTTGGCTGAATTCTCTGTTTCTTTCTCTCTTTTTCTCTCTCTCTCTCTCTCTCTCCATCTCTTCTCGTTACCTATGCTAGAAAGGCAGTGTTCTGCTAAATCCTGCTTGTCTTGTGGGAGACTTCCCAGCTGGGACTCAGGTGGATAAGGCAAGTGTGCTTTTACCTTCGTAGTGGAGTGGAAAGCAAGCAAAGTCCAGGGATAAAAAAAAAAAAAAATCTTTTTAATTGTTCTACTGGGAGGTGATTACATGGCAAGCAAAACATTGATGGAAATATTTGGTATATGGAGAATACTGAATTTGGAAATACAGTTGCCCCTCCAGGGAATTCTTTGCCCATCATTCATACTTCTTGTGCATTTTTCTGATTAAAACCAAATTGGCTGAGAGTGTAGCATGCTAGGTGTTTATATAATTATGAGCTGAAGTACCTTGTTAATTTTAATTAGTCACAAACCCAGCCAGTGTCAGAATAGCTGAATTTTTGGCCACACAGTATGTATTCCCTTTTCAAATGTAGAGAAAGACACCTGAATGCAAAATGCTGTTGTCACTGGAGAGAGAAGGGGTTTTATTCTGTAGAGAGGTGTGTGCATGTACATATTTAGCTGTTTTGTTCTGCAGCTGAAATAATTAACAGGAGCAGGAAAACATTTTGCACAGATCAAAATTGTATTGCAACAGGACTGATTAAATATTACTCGCTCTGTTTTGTGTGTGTATATTTGCCCTCCTTATTAAAAGAGGCATGGTGCCCATCTATGTGCAGCACTTTATGCTTTACTAATGAGTTGTAACTTACTGCACTACCTTGAATCCTCATAACCCCAACGACTGAAGATCTTTTCCTTGTTCTTTAGAGATGCTTTTAGGCTGTGACCAACGTAACCTTCCTGTTCTTTGCAGTCTGGCTGCTGTGCAGTCACCTTTCAGAAGGACAGTTAAGAAGTACTTTATTCCCTTCACAAAGTATAGATTGAACAGTGCAAATAAAATAAGGTTTGGAAATGGCTTCAGAGGTGTAAACTGTGAAGGTCATGTTTGCTGCTTAGCCATAAGATATTTTGGGACAGATCCTTAGGGTATGTTTTTTAGTCTGGTCCTGGATAACTAAATGATATTTACTTGAATGTAGCCATTGTTTGGTTTTATCATTCTTGAAGATACTGTATCCATTGGTAGATCAGGGAATTTGTTAAATTATGGGATGGCAGAGGTGCTGCAGGACAAAAGGAGTGTTGGCAATGGTGTGGTTAGATTCCTTTGATTGCCGCCTTCAACTTTGAATGGCTTGGAAACAGCTCACTTATTAATTGTGGTTTTTAGAAACAATTAAGGACTCTGGAGAAACACTAAGGATAAAGTGCATGAACGCTTGTTGGCAATGTAGTGAAATTAATTGCCTTGATTTAAGATATGGCTGTTCCCAGCTGCCCACTCTGCCCTAGTGCTGGAAGCTGCTGCTGGCTGTGTAAAACTGGATAGTTTGCCCATGCCTGATGTGATCAGTGGAGTGCTTGTCTTGATGTCCTGGCCTGGCAGCACTCCCCCTAGATGCTGATCTGTAGCACGAGGGTGGCTGCAACCACTTAAACTGCCAAGGGTCTGCTAGAGCTCATTTATCAGAACCCTTTATATGGGGTATTAAAATGAAATGGTACTATTGTTTTGCTCCTAAATTGGGGTTTCAGTTTTGTATTTCTCATTTAGAAACATTTAGCAGTAGTTAATGATGTGTTGATATTTCAATAATAAGCTTTCCTCTCAGCATGCTTTACATCTTGACCATTTTCACTTGTTCTGGGTTAAAACTGAGGTTGAAATCCAGGCTCCACAAAAGCAGGCTACAATTGTGCCTTGTATGGACAGATTCACAGCTTACATTTTATTTTATTTCTTTAGTGGAATAAATTTGTATCCTTTACAAGGTAAGTGTTCAGTAGAATGAAGTAAGAGCAAAGAGACTGTGATACATGTCTGTAGAAAGAGTTGAACCTGCTGTTCACGATAAGAGATACCCATTTGTTTTGCTGGAAGATTGCTCATTTTCTGTCACTGAAGAACTTAATTTAGAATAGAAAGAATTGTACGTATGAACAACACAGGGTTAAGATTGTATTGAACGTGGTTCTGATGAGCTTCCATTTTTGATTTCCCTCAGGGTGATTAAGAGGTTTGTAATGCTGGAGCAAACTCAGAGGGGTAGGTGTTATATAAACCCCAAAATGTATACGCAAAACAGATTAGAGAAAAAAATCAAACCCATGACCAAAGAGGCAATTCCAGGCTTGTGGATGTGCCTTATTACCTTCATACACCTGTCTTTATAAATTTATGTCCTTAAAAAAACAGCTGAACTTTGAAGAACTGGGATTTAGGATGACAGCTTTCTTCTCACTGTAAATGGCAGTCAATCAATTTAATGCCAAGAAAAATTCTACTCCCCTTCCCCTGAAAATTCAGGCTTTAAGAGCTGCAGATAAGTGGCAGTATCAGGACAAACCCCCTTGCTGGGGAGGTGAAACCAGACTATCGCTGCCTGCATGCCTCCTTATGCCACCCACAGTTATATTCCTGGAGGCAGGATGGGTGTGAGAGGATACACACCAGCAGAGCATCTTCATCTGCATCTTCAGGGTCCTCGTAGAGCCTGCTGTGGTAGTGATGGTGACAGGTTTGCCTGACCAGTGTGGCCCTGGGGGTAGTGCTGACTTGAAATGCAACACATTTTTGCAGTGACACTTGGAGGGATATCCTGAGCCAAGTCCTCATGGTAGGCTTTTAGTAGCTTATGAGTAGTTTTGCTGCCACTTGAGGAGTGTTTCAGTGTGAGGAAAGAAATAGTTAATGCAGACTATTAAAACCACTTGCAGGTCATGTGAAGGGCTTTCCTCTGTTGGATCTTGAACAACCCACTTTATGAAATAGGTCAGAATCACTATATTCCCGGTTTTACAAACGACAGCCTTGGGCTGGAGACTGAATTATTCAATGCCATTCAGAGACTACAACCTGAACCAAAATTTTGGGTGTCAGTGCTGTACTTGATCTCATGTGCTCTTTTTATGCTCTTGGACTAACCTAAACCCATTTTAAGATCATTCATTTGCAGGTGGATTCACTGGGAAATAATGAAATTATCATTCCTCTAGAGATGGAATTTGAACAGAAATTGTCATTTCAGAAGGCTTGCTTTTGTACCTCAGTTAGATGCTTTGTTTCAAAAAAACACTTGGGCTGGAGTTGCATTTTCTGAACAGGACTCTCACATCAACTCGAGGCTCTGCCTAGTGTGGCAGCTGTGCCAGGGAATCCATCTCTGCCTAAGGGTCCATTTCACTGCCAAAACCTCAGCATTATTGAGTACCAGACCCTCTGTATATATATAAAAATAAGCATCCCCTGCCCCAGCAGACTGTCCAGTCTCTCTGCATCTGTGTGACTGGTACTACTTGAATAAAGCAAGCCTGTCTAGGGAGCCAACGTGATCTTTTTTGAACTCCAAGTGATAGTCGCCACCCAAGGGGAAATGACTCTCCTGCATGGGCTGAGTCGTCACTCTGGGACAGTACTAATTCCACAAATAATGCATTAGAGGGTGTACACCGAGTTGGACAGTCTGTCATCCCATTGCAATGGTGACAGAGGACACAGTGTTGCCTTCGAAAGCTGCCTGGAAAGGAAGTTTTTTAATTACTGCAGAGCATGGGGAATGTGCTAATTTCTAATTTGGCGGAAGCAACCTGCGGGCTGCAGCTTCCCAGCTCCAAACTGCTTCTCAGAGAGCTTTCAGTAATCGAGCTAGGACTGTGGACTTCATTACTGCTGGGACTCCACGCAGGTTCAAGAAGTGACAGCAGTGTTGGAATCTTGGGACAGGAGCCAGTGTTTTATTAGTATAAATCCAAGGTAATTGGGCATGTTAATTACTGGAAGAAATTCACAGCAGGGAGGAAGAGATCCAGGATGATGGGGAGATGCCATGGATAATTGCCAAGGTCCACAGATGCCCTGCGACCCTGTGCTGCTGGGATTTCCTGCATTGCAATGGTTGACTTGCAGCAGACCGAGTGTTGTCATGGCAGGCTGCAATGTCTAGAGCAAAGTGCCTGCAGAGGGAATCTGAGGCAAAAATAGCTCAAGGCTCACAGAGCACTGTGGCAAAAACCCTCATGGGACCCTCCAGTGCCAAGTCAGGTGTTGGTTAGGGCATTTGTATGCACATGAGTGTGCTGGTAAGGGATAAGCAGACAGGTGATGGGATTTTACTCTTCCTGTCCTACCTGATTTTTGGATCTGCTTTTTGCTCAAGCACTTGATGCTCTTTCACTGCCAGAGCAGATGAACGGTAAGAAACTCTTTCTAGAAGTGAAATGCATGGAAATGGCTACAAATCTGTAAAGAAAAAGGCAGGTGTCTGTCTTGCAAAAGTCTTTCTATCCCTGCCTACCAAAAGTCCTCATTCAGGCTCAAATAAAAGCTTTTCTCCCCTCCTTGGGCACAAGACTGGCCCACATTATTTATTTATTTGTAAAGATTTATTTTAATTTTAATTTTTTAGAAGAGCTTTTACATTATTTTTCTTTGCTTTCACAGTTCAAGCATGATTTAATGTGTCAAAACTAGTTTGCTTGGCTGGCCTTGATTGTCTTGCATACTTCCACTAAAACAGGGCAGTCATCCTTCCAGGCATTGCTTCTGCCCAGACAAATGAAGTGTCACGGCAGCTAGGACCTGCTCCTGTGTTGTGACAGCAGTAGCATCCTTCAACAAAGCTGTCAGCAGGGAATTTAGACAGGGGTAATGCCTACAGATATGGCTTGGGTCAAGGCAACATAGGCCCACACAGGCAGATGCAGAGACAAGCTTATGCTCGAGAGACTTAATTGATCATTCATGTGCAAAGGCATTTTGGTCCAGATTGAGAGTCTAGCTAGTACTAGAGAGAGAGAGAGAGAGAGAGAGAGGCCATCCTGTTGGTGCTTGCACTAGTGAGCCTGGCAGATATAACACTGAGAGACCTCGCTGTGGGGTAGTGCTGCCAGACTGATACATCTGGTTGCAGGTTTCCTGGCAGAAATGATTTGCAGTGTGATCTTTTGCATTCTGTAGTCAGTGGGGATTTTGTCATTGATTTTGGTGGGAGGGAGATGATAATCCATTATGATATGTTAACTAAATGACTTCCTGGCCTTGATCTTTATTAAGTGTTGCACTGACTGCCAGCAGAACACAGCCTATAAGAAAGAAATTTAGTTCATGATAATTGGCATAACTCAGACCTATTCGTCAGCAGGTGGTCTGATCCCGATCTCATCCAAACTTTCTAAATACCAATTTCTTGCATTTTGTGGTTGTCTTTTTCTCATCTAATGCAGGGGGACTCAGACTGAAGTGCTGTTTCTGCACTCTTCTCCATTGAAGAGAGTAAGAAAGAAATTTTGAGTTACTTCTCACTCTAATTAGTTTAAAATGGCATAGCAACCCTTGAGCCTGGCTGCACGACATGGTGTGTCGTAGGAAGCCTTCCCTAAGGTGCTGCTGTATGCTCAGCTGAGCAAGAGCTCTGCACTTGGCGTCCTCATCACTGATGTCTTCAGGCTCTTGTCTCCTGGATGCATCAGTAACACAGTACTCAGCACTCAGGTCAGATACCTCCTGGTGTGTTTTTTCTGGGGTGTGTGGGATGGCTGCCAGCTGGAAATCTGGTGCTTGGGCACTAGTGAAATGGTTGTGTGAGTCTGTTATTGACTGAGCTCTGGGCGTGCCTAATGGCATTGACAAGTTGTGTCGTCCTGATGGTGAAGGCATCGGGTCATGTACTGGCTCTGAAATGTAGCATGTTAAGTGCTGATAGATGGGGGGAAGTGCCCTCTGCCAAATCCTGTCCTTCCAAAACATTGTGGGACTGTTTGATTTGGTAGCCTCTTCTTTTCTCCTGTTTGTTTGTTTGTTTATTTTGGGTTATTTTGTTGGTTTTGGTTTGTTGGTTTGTTGTTTGTTTTTTTTTTTTTTTTTTGTAGATTTAGTTTGTTGTTGTCTTTTTTCCCAATAATAGACTATGCTAGATCAGACCTTGGTGTGTAAAACACTGGCCAGTGTTGTCTGGAAACTTGATTCCATCACTCTATAAACTGACACAAGAAGTGTTTATCGAGATACCTGTGCATAACTCCTTCTGTGTCTTCAGTCATTCAGGTATGTGCAAGTCATTTTGCTGCACTTCATGGCACTGTGCACACAACTAAAACCACAATGCCTCTAATGTGGCATCTGTGTTTAATACCATGTGTAGCTCTGGGCTAAGAAGAAAATAAGTATTTTTAATGAGAAAAGCAAAACCAGCCCAAACTAGAATGAATGTTTTCAGATGGAGGCATTTGCTCTTAGGTTGGAGGCATAAAAGCACCAGCTTATAGTTACAGTGTTCATTTTCAGTGAGCTTACTGTAAGTATTTTTATATTTTGTCACTCTGGCTGGGAAGAAGCAGAGGCAGCACAAAAGTCACACTACAATTCTGTCTGTAGGACTGACTGTGTGTTGTGGTATTTACTGGGAGGCATCATGTTACTGCTGGCATGTTGCTGGCAGGTGGGTGAGGGCTGATGGAAAGCTGAGCTAGAACATTTCTGGTCATGATGTCACCTTCAGTGTTTTGTGCTGTGTACGTGCATGGAAATAGTGTGGGCTGTGAATACAGAGAAACAAAAATACTCCTAAAAGTTTACTGAGCAAAGGCTTCTGGTTTAACAAATTCAAATTCTGCATGTTTCAAAGACTGATTTCTAGATGCCATTGGGAAGACTGTCAGGCCACATTCAGATTAGCCCTATTGTTCCATAATATCTTACTGGAGTACAAGGTTAATTAGTACCATAGGCAATATGCATTATTCATCACAGCAATCAGGCTTTTCTTCTGTTGGTCTGTTGTATGCTGCAAATGTTTTCCCTTCCAATAACAAATCCTTGATATATCATTTTCAAATTTAATCCTGCTAAATCATATTTGTGATAGATAAATTATCTGGGCACTCTGATACTGATGGAAAATATTTCAGGTGTCAAAAGTAGTATAATTTTAATGTTTAACTCATGGCTTGCTTGGGCATACGCCTGAAGGACCATGGGAGGGAGATACAAGATGAGTTTCTTAATGCTCATCTTCAACTGGCCTCAAACTGGGGATAGCACTAGTGACACGAGTAGTGCAGTTGTTTATAGCAGTAGTGTTTTCAGTGCTAATTATCAGCAGTATTTCATTGCAGGCATGAAGTGCTGAAGTTGTGTTGCTGCTGTGGTGCTGTGGCGGCTTGCAATAGCCCAGCACAGATCTCATGGATCTCGATTCCCACCCTGACGTTTGTAGCAGGGCTCCTTCAAGCAGAAGGGCTAAATGTGAGGTGCTCTTAGCTACTTTGCAGTGCCAGGGTCCCCGCCCTGCTCCAGGGTACCATGTGTGCTGCAGCTGTCAGCGCTGGCTGACAGGTTTGCAGAAGGTCTAGCAAGCTATGGCTTTCATTTGCAAGGGGTGTTTGTGGTTCAGAGGCTTTGGCTTTCTTTCTCAGTTCGAGAAACCAGCGCTACCTCATCCTCAGCTGGTAGTGTGTCCACTAGAGAAGAGTCATTCAGGAGGGTTACACAGTGAAGTGATTCATCTGGTCCTAGCTCATTTTCGCCCCTGAGGTCCTGCTGCCTTCTTTGTCCAGCATTCAGGGGTCTGGGTCAGTCCTGAGATTACTGTGTTGAAGGTGCCTGGCATAACTTCCAGAGCAGCACTTGGAAAACATGGTGATCCCTCTCTGCCACCACACCTACTGAAAAAGTACTATTAGTCTGAAAGATGTCTGGGACATGTTTCGCTGCTGCTTTCAAGCTCTGATGTTTCACCCTGGCTGCCTTCTGGAAGAGTTTTCCAGCCTTCTGTCAGCTGTACACACGTGTATTAAAGTGTGTGGATAGGTATTAGGAGGGAGAACTGAGAGACAAAACTGGGTGACTTGCCCAAGGTCCCACAAACCAATCCTGATGGAGCTAGGAGGCTCAGGCTTCCTGCGTCTGCCATCCTTGCTTCAAGATCATTAGCAATTTCTCTCATCTCTCTTGCTGTCCTGGAAAGGATTTAGGCATGGTCTTCCTTTCAAACATAAGATGTAGTAGCCTCCTTGCACAGCTGGATGGGTCTTGCGAAGTGATGTTGTGCTATCAGGGCCCCAGGGGAGTAACTTGGACTGACGTGGCTGGAGGATAAATATGGCAGATTTCTACCTTTAAATAGCCTGCGGCAACAAATCCACTGTACAGGCAAGGAATGCTTGAGATTCCTTTGTGTTCAAATCTGCAAGTAAATATTTTCCAGCAACCCTGACTCACTTCCCTTCTGCCCCTCTTGTTTTGTATGTGCATTGTTCTCCCCTCCCGACTTTCTCTTTAGGAGGAACCAGCTTAGGTGACTGCTTTTCTGCTTTGCCTCCTCCTGGCTGGCATGGAGGCGAATTCCAAGGGCACGATTTTCACAGTGGAATGCAGAACTCAATGTTTGGTTTGTGTCAGATAACAGAAAAGTAACACACACTTTGAAAGCGAGTACCCCTGGTGTGTCCAAGGCTTTCTGGGGCAGTTTGGAAACAGCTTTTTAGCAAGAGCAGGCTGGTGGTTAAGTGCCCAAAGTACACTTATCTGTCAAACAACTAGCATGTCTGTGATCTTTGATTTAGATGCTGTTGTGATGTAGACAAATGAGCAGTCACAGGACTGTAAATAGGTGATGATGAGTGTTATTCTTTTCTCTCGATTATTACCTACTGCTTTGGAACAAGTAGTTGAGATTCTTGTCAGGAGACCTCTGCTCTTGTGTAAAACTGCATTTGTAAAGCAATTCTGTTTGCTTCCAGTTAAAAAGGAATACACACAATGTTTCCTTAAAAGTTGGCTGTGGGCAACAGAATAATAAATAAAATGTACCTAAAGTATAATTATGTAAATCACCGAAAGTGGAACGGCTTTATCAGCTTAGTCTTTAAGAGTCACATCAATAACTTACGAGCTTTGATAAATGTGCAGTGGATATATCCTATTTGTAGCACCCTGTTACAACATAAAGGCAAAGGAATCTAATTTTTCAAATAATTTCTGAGGACAAACCCAAAAATTCACAGCATTCAGTGGTGTGTAAATTTAGTGTTGTGTTGTAAATCATCCTGGTTGAAAGTAATAATGAGAGAAAATCTTCCGCAGATGCTGCATCCATAGATCTCTGAAACAGCTTGTGGGGGCAAACACTAGACTATGTGGCTGATAAATAATAGAAGAGCTTCATTCCCTCTCCTCCTCTCCCTTTTCTTAGGTTTACATGACATGAGCACTGCTTGGAAAAAGTAGAGTGGTGTTCATTCTGTACTAGAATAATAACAGAACGCAGTTTTTCCAGAAAAAAAGTTGTATTTCTGTTTTGGAGCAGTTGGTCTATATGCGTGAGTCTGAAGGCAAGAAAAAGCTATTGCCACAACTGTCTGGCACCATGAGTAAAGAAAGAACCGTGGAATCAGAAAGCATGCATGGGAAGGGAAAAAGCCCATCATCTTTGCTTCAGCCACAGAGGTATAACCAACCACTTGAGAATCTGCCTCTGTTTCAGATGTCCTTAAACATGCAAACAACACATATACCTGAGGCTGTGCCCAAAGGAGTGGGGAGGTCTGTCCCACCGGGCAGCTGCAGGTTTGGGACATGGCACATGCAGCAACCTACTGATGTGGCATTTGGCAGGCATTGTGGATACTCCGTTGTATCTTTTCCGTGTACTTATATCTGATAAATGTTTTGCATCTTCTTGTTAAAGAAGGATGTGGTGCTGGTGCTAGGGGGAACTGACCTATGATTTCCTGAAAATGACCCCATAAACTCAGGTTTGTCATCTTTCTTTTTGTTTTGGATTCTGGTTTGGTAGTTTATTTTCTAATGGCAGCAAGAAATTAAAGTCCTAGATATTTTTTAAATGACCATGTTTGAAAATATTTTGAATCTTCATTTCTTAAGGGAAAAGTGTCAGGTCCTGCTGCAAATAGCTTGTTTGTGTTTTGTAAAAGGCAATAAGTAAATGTAAGATTTCCTGGGTTTTAAAACAGCAACAACATAAATGTCAGTAGCACTAACACGTGGCTTCTTCAAACACAAGGGAGTTTCACAAGTGATGATGAAGAAAAAAGGACTGAGCAGTCAGTCTCAGTTATGCTTCTTGTACACTTGCGTTTCTGGGATGGAATTTCCAGGGCCTTTGTCACCAGATCTGTTGTACCTTGGGGATGTGATTATCTTCATTTGGTAATGAGGAGCAAAGCAAAGAAAGGAATTGCCAAAATCATGTATCATTCGGTGGAAAACCAGGCTTCCTAATCTTGTACTGTACTTTCTAAACAGCGTGCCTGTGAAGGTACATGCTATTCCTCCTCATTAGTGAGTGTAGGCATGCGTCTTCTGTGTTTTAGCTGTTCTTAAGTGACTCGGCTTTCCTGGCAGTGGCTTCAGTGATGTGATTTGTCATTTACAGTTGAGGGGTTTCTTTTCCATGTATGTAGGCCAGGATTTCAACTGTACTTCAGTCAAACACTTGATTACATTTTGTATTAGATGTTCTTACAGTCTACAGGATATTCCCAACTAGGTTAGGAAAGCCAGAGGCTGGACAACATCATCAATATATGAGTATTTAATTTGTTAGGTCTTAGGCTGTTGGAGAAATAAGAGATGTTTAAAATGTTGAAATTCCACTACAGAGTACATGGTATTACTGAGCTATCTATATCTTCTCTCCGGGACAAGGCTGGATTAAATATTTTGCTCTTAGCTGACTTACTATAAAGGGAAATTTGCAACCTTTTCTCTTTTGCTGAAGCATCAGATCTGAATACATGTTCCAGTGTTTGCTTTAAAATAGCATGCCACCGTGCATGGTGTTTCTACATATTTAATTGTCTCTTGAAAAGAGAGTGAAAGTGGATCTGTGTCTTACAAAGCAATATGCCTCCTAGACAACAGGACCAGATCTATTCCCCTCAAGTAAAACTGAAAGCAAAAGCTCTTCCGGACTTGATGCAAAACTGGCAATCTACTGTTTAGAGAAAACCTCTCAGACTTGCAGTTTCTGCAGCCAAAACATACAAGCGCAAAATCTCCAATAAGTGATAATTAATTAGCATGTAGAAGTGAATCCTGCTGTGAGCCTTCAGTCCCTTCAGTTAAATTGTTTTATAATGTAATGCTATCAAGATATTTCATTGTACACAGAAAGGAAAAAAAACCATAAAATATACGTTCTCAAATTCCCATGTGAGGGTGAGTTCCTTTCATTTATCAAGCTTGCTGGTGTGCCTCCAGAAATTTTCTCCAAAATTATGACTAGTTCTTTAATTACACTTACATAGAGCTGTGTTTGTTGGTGGTGTTTGAAACTACAGATTGAATTTAGTACTGTAAGTGTCATTAATCTGGTGAAATAAAAATACCGAGTTTTTAATAAGGTCTCAGTGTTTTTAAAAGCTCTGAAGAGATTTAATGCTAAAACAGCTGATATAAATCTGCTTGGCTCCTCTGTAATTGTCTCTCTCAGGCATGTACCTCTCTTCAAGGAAACCTGACTCACCAATTTCAAAGCTGTTTACTGCCTGCATGAATTTGATGGACTCTCACTTTTATTGTTAGAAGTTGTTAACATCAGAGGTGACCAGGAGACTGATGTGGTAGAATCCATAAATGGTATTAATTGCCCTCTATTTTCTGTAGGACCACAGAAAAACCCCAGCCTTTCTGTTGTGGTCTACAGCCTGTCTGAAAGAGTTCATAGGTTTGTTTTACTCTATTTTAAGCCTTACCTGTGAGGTTTTGGCTCCTGTTTTGGTGGACTTAGCTGTGTAACAGGCTCAGCCTTTCTTTTTGATCTTGTCAACAGGGGTGTATCAGGGCCATTACTTAATATATTGCTGGTTGCAAGGCATTGGGAGATGGAGCTTTGTAGCTGCACTAGCCTGGCACATAGAGATATCACACAGTGCTAAATGGAGTAGAAATATGTCATTGTTTTCATGATTACAAATGTTTATTCCTAAATAAGTTCCAGTTTTGGTTTGTTTTTTTTTTCCCCTATGGTATTTTAGTTTTCCCTCTTTTTAGCCAAAGGTAGTTTTTATAGCAAGTAATCAAATTGGTAGGTTTTAAATGAGGAAGGGAGAACATTGCTTGACTGGTGTTCTAATTTATATGTATGAAACACGCATGGAAATCTTGGTGACTTCTTTATTAAACTTTGTTCATTCAAGTTGTGTGGACCTGTCATCATTTATACTCAGTGGACAGTAGGTCCATCTTCCTTCTCCCTTTGTTGCTAAACCTCCTTGTATGGGAGGAGGGACCTTGCCCCTGGAGTCAGGATGGAGCTGCCTGCATGTCAGTGCGTGTATTTAGCCATCCTAATAGTAAATACTGTAGTTGGGAGGCAGTGGTGTTCACAGAGGAGCTGTATCACTGCAGTCGCTTCAGAGCAACAAAGAGCGGAAACTGCACCAGCCTTGAAGATGAATCAATGCTGCGGTGATTAAAAAGATATACATTTCCCATGCTCCACGTAGGAGTCGGCATTGTTTTCCCTAGGGATTGTCGTCAGTCTGTAAATAAAAGATGCTGACAGTTTCCTTGGGGAGCAGCTTAAGGACTGAGAACATCGTTTGCCATTAGATACTCCTCATTAGTCAGTGGCTGACACAGGGAAAGGCGGGTGGGGTGCTGAGCCTTGGAATTTTTATTCTCCCTGGCATTATCACCCCTTCCTTTTCAGGGTTTGGCCCCACCATCTAGCTGAGATGAGGGAATACCTGTGGATCCTAAGGTGTTTTGGGGGGTGGAGGTGAGAAGTTTTCTTGGGGATTCAGTGCTGTGTGAAGTTAGAGAAGTGCAAACACTGTGTCTCTCTGCAAGGGGCAGGGAGCCCGTGTACTTGCAGGCATGGGGCTGGCAGGGCACGGATGCTCCTGAGCGCTACGGTGCAGTTAATGAGCACTGTTGCTTTTCTTCCATCGATATGTGAGCAGCTTGGCAAGCAGGCCAGGGAAGATGAGGGGCAGCTCACGAGCCCAGTTACTGTCCTGCTCTTTAATTATTACTGTTTTCAAATCCCTTTCAGTATTCACAGCTCAATTTATGTGCTAATTGGCCCTTTTAATAATCAAAAGACAGAGACTGCAAAAGTCGGTGTGTGCGTCCTCTCAGCAGTGCCACTGTGTAGCCGTGATAAATTATCTGTCGCAAATGTTCTGTTGCTTTGTGGTGCTCGGCCTTTGTCAACCAGCACGTTTTCTGCTGGTTCTGGTGACCTCCTCTATTAAAAATCTAGTCTGAGAAGGAAAAAACGGAGGGGAGAGAGGTTACAAAGTGCTGTGGTGCTGCTGGAGCAGAGCAGTGCTGAGGCACAAGAGAGGGGATGACGCTTCAGGGAGGTTTTCTGCTTTGGGGATGGTGATAGAGGAGTGCAGACCATGCAGCTCCTCCCCCAGATGGTGTGTGAGGAGCTCTGTACCAAGTGCATGTTGAAGTGAATCACCCGTAGCTCCTCTTAAGGTACAAAAATAGGATTCTTCATTTTCACCTCCTCCCTTGGCTTCCTGTGTCCGCCTCCTGCCCCTGTCCCCCTTGAGATCTGAGGTGAAATGAAACGTGGCTTCCTCAGCGCCTCTGGCTCTTCTCTCTGCTGTCGCACACACCACCGCATTTTGCTGGAGCTGCTCAAAATGCAGCTATAATTGTCGAGTACATGTCTGCTCTCATTCCCTCCCACTCACCCTCTGGTACCTTGTGCCAGGCTCTGCTTTTTCTTGAAACCCCCCCACTCATTCCTAGCATTTCTACTGCCCCTCTCCTGTCGCCCTGATTTTTTCAGCCTTCTCTTCTGTTTCACAGTTTCATGTTTTAGGTTCTTTCTCACGCTCTGGTCTGTAAACACAACCAATGTTATTGTATAGTTTCAAGGAAAGTTTTTCATTCCTGTTCTTAGGGATATGGACAGCTGATGGACAGCTGTCTTAACCAATGGGACGGGGAAAGGTGTCAACCTTCTCCCCTAATCCCTGGCCTTTGTAGATATACTATATATGGAGTCAGACTTTCAAATAAAGTAGTTTTAGTTCATGCCTTCTGATCAAAGTGTGAGTGTGTGTTTGTGTGTGTGTGACGAACTGCGTCACTCTTCCTCCTCCCTGATGCGCCAGGGTGTGGCATAAACCCCCTTCTGAACACCACAGTCCTTCCCTGTGCACTTCCGAGCCCTCACCAGTGGTGAAGTTTTTCTGTGTTAACCACATCAGGAAGAGCTAATGTGCTTGGATGCAGATTGCCTTTTGCCTTGGGATAAGGCTTACAGTGTCACCAGGGTCCTCTGCAAGTGGAATCAATATTTTTCTTGGTTTGGGGTTTTTTGGTGGGTTTTGTTTTGTTTTGTTTTGCAACAGGCAGTTTTGTTCTGTGTGTGCAGGAAGAAAGGAGATGTAGCACCCTTCCTGCTCCCAGCAGCATCCCAGGTGGCTCAGATGGATGGAGTGGCAGGATCCAGCATCTGGCCTCCCTCCCATAAGCAGCCGTGTGAGTGGGACTGGAGAAAACTCCAGTTTTCCGGCTGCTGAGGAGGAGGTGTATAATGATATGAGCTTCAGAGGGTAGGGACAGCTTGAGTTGAATGAGGGATGGATTAAATTATAAAGCATGTGAGTTTATTTTTTCAGAGCTTTTTTGCAGGTACATGTGAGAGTGAGGAGTGTGGGTGTGGTCTGGGCCTTTGAGGATGCCCTGTCTTCTGCTTTTTTACAGAAGATGTCACTTGCAATTTTTCTTGGAGTTGAGAAAGTACCTTTGGAAAAGTCAGTCTTTTTGGAGGAAGCTATTTTTGTTGGTGCCTGGGCTTTGGCAAATATTACCATGTTGCTTGCATGATCATAAGAAGCTTTTTACTTACTTCGTGTTCTCCTTACAGTGGTAACTGGTCAGTCTCTGAGACCAACCCTTTTGGAGAGAAATGAAACATATCCTGTGCATCAATTTATTTTTAATCGGTTCTTTCATGTCATGGGCAAGAGACATTCACCTTGAAAGAAATACACAAATCTTCTTTTCAGTCTTCACAGCAATAAAATTGATAAAACAGCCTTGAAGTAGAAACTGTTTTCCTTATTTCTTGGCAAGTTTGTGGAAAGGAAAGGGAAGGTTATCTGATTTGTTAACAGGGCTTGGAAAACTCCCTTGGGAGATGTTGCTATCCATTATGACTGTGAGTCTGTGCAAAAAGAAGAGTCTGCAAAAATAACCAGATGCACCTAGTGCATTGGAAACAACAGTCATGATACTGCTTTGAATAATACACTACTGCGGGATCTTGCTGGAGGTGAAATAAGATACAACACGGGAGAATCAAGAGTGAGTGTTGAAAACCCGGAGGTTGCTAGGTGCAGTGTATAATTACTTAAAAATATCTTTTCGTTTATCTTTGCAGGCTTTGATTGATCAGAACTTTCTGGTCTGTTTTCAAAAGCAGTAATTTTCTTTTTTCTTTGTTTTCATGGAAAATAATGAACTGAATACAGGCTGATTTGTTTCAAGAAAGCCTACCTTATTAACTAGGGACATAAAGAATTCATGCTGAAAATGTAATAAGCCTGAGTTGCATATAGCTTGCAGCTTTTGCGTTAACCCATGCTCTGGGTTATCTTTCTTCTGGTTGAAGGGATGTTGGCAGGAGGGGAAGATGTTCACATCCCTAAAAATACGTGTGGTGCTTAGTAGAACAAACCTGATAAATTATTAACAAGAAGTATTTGTTGAAAGTGGTCAGTAAACACGTAGTTCAGTGGGTTTTCCCAGTCTCCCTGGAGGAAGGTGGATGCAGTGACTGGGGAAGGGTTGGTGTATGGGTCAAGCAGCCAAAAAGGAGACAGCAACATCCATGCTTGGTGAGAAATATGACTCTGGACATGGGCTCAGACATGTTTAATATAGGTTCATCTTGGAAAATACTAAGTTTCCGACTACATATTCCTTCCATTTTTGGAAAAAGTGGGAAAATCCTTGGGATTTAGCAATTTGTGAGGCTTTCCCTCCTCTAACTTTTTCATGTTGGTAGTTTCACAGAACACGGTCTGTGAAATGGTATGGTTTTAGAGGGTTGATATTCACTTCCAATTGATAGGTCCCAGTTTGTCTCAAGCCAAGAGTGACCAGATGTAATTACCATTTGATGGCTGTATATAGATGTGAGAATGTGGGAAAAGAGGGAGAGATGAAGAAATGTATAGAGTATTGGTTGTGTGTTGTTGGTTCTTGCAGTTATCAGCATCACAGTATTGCAATGTATGCATGCAGAAGTTGTGCGGTTTGCTTGAAAACCATGAATTTTAAATCCTACTTATTTGTTGAATTTCTTGATTTGCCTCAGATTTTGAGTCTTTAGTTTTCATTTTAAAGCTTTGTTTCACAAATATGAAGCCTGAAAACCTAATCAGAAAAAGAAAGATGCAGATTGTGATTCGGATGGGTCATTCAATGCAAAATACAAAACAGGATGAAGATGAGAGTCCTGTCAAGAGTGGCAGTAAAATATAAACAAAACCTTTTGCAGCTGATACCAATTGCTCAGTGCTCTAACTGAGGGGGTGGTTCCAGGAATAACTGGGTTAGGTTTTCTGACTTGAATTCGCAACTAGCTGAGGTGAGATTAATATAATGAAACCCATTTGCCTTTAACGTCTCAGTGCTTTGTGTCTAATGTCTTTTTCATCAGGAGGGCAAACAGCCGTACCCATCTGAAGATCACTCTGGCTGTCTGTATCAGAGACTATCATGTAAATAGTCTCTGAGAAGACTTGAAATAATAGAGGTGAGTTTTGGGACTACATACTGCTTTTATGAAGACTAAATGAATTCTCTATTGGAAAAAAACAAATGCTAGTCCCCAGCGCTGCCATTCTGTCACTTCTCTTTCCCAGAAAATTAAGATATTACCCATGGTGTAGTAAATTATTTAAGATCAATACACTTGGTGAGTTCTTATCTTGTCCAATAGGCTGAAGATGAAAAATTATGCTGCATGTTTCCAAACAAAGTGTTTCATACATGATAAATAGTCATTAAATTGTGCCTCACAGATGACATCATACCTAGTAATACATTAGGGGTCTTTGTATCTGTGCAGCTCCCAAGAGTCAATTATTTTGTCAGCTAGTGCTGCCTCATGAAAACAGCAGATTTTTTTTACCAGGGCCAAGGCAGCTAGCCATGAAGGGGTAACTAAAGCAGATGTGGTAATGGAAAATGTACCATTGCAAGGACAGTGTAGGCAAAGTCAATACTTTGAAGTTGTAGAAAACCTTGAGGCTGATGCTTTTTTTTTCTGTTTACCTTTACTGAGAGTATCAAATGACCAATGTGCAGAAGCAAATGTTCAGCTTTAAAAACAATGGAGAGCAACTGAAATTTTCTAAATAGGAGCATGCACCTCTAAGCTGAGCACAGGCCTTAATGCTTGTGTAATGATATGCCTGGAAGGAAACTTTTAGGGTTTTTGATACCTAATATATTAGTTATTTAGGCTGTCTGCATGAAACTCCAAACTCAGTCCAGGTTAGAACCTGCTCATGAGAGGCTGGAAGCTGCCTCCTAGTTGCAGGAGGCATATTATTTATGTGCTGAGGTACACTTCATATATTTCAATGTTGGCATTACTCTGGAAGCAGTCAGTATACCAATTTGTATCATATGGCATGTATCCTATAAGCCTTAACTGGTTAGGCTTGGCTTAAAAGTGTTTTTCTGTTTCCTGTGAATAATAGTAAGAATCATCTCATTATAGAGAGTGATGAGCATGTGTGAATTATAGCAATCCTGTATGGCCTTTCTTTGGAGCAGATGCAAGTCCTTACACAACTGGTAGTATTTCTTTATAGCTGTAGCTCTTCCCTGAGCTCTGATATATAAATGTTTGACCATTTTCTCTCCACCCTTACTGAAAAATCCAACCTTTAGATTTTATACTGGGGCAGAGGTGGTCTCTGACCTCTGTTCTCAAAGCTCACCTATACCAAATCCTGGAGATGCCGACTGTTCCGGAGGTCTGCAGCACAGTCTCTCCTGTACCATCTGCATGATGGTGTGACGCAGTTTGTCACTCACACACAATCACACACTCACACTTTGATCAGAAGGTATGAACTAAAAACTCCTGTTTATTTTAAAGTCTGACTCCATATATAGTATATCTACAAAGGTCAGGGATTGGGGGAGAAGGTTGACGCCTCTCCCCATCCCGTTGGTCAAGACAACTGTCCATCAGCTGTCCATATCTCTAAGACAAAGAATGTAAACTACCTTGAAACTATACAGTAACATTGGTTGTGTTTACAGACCGGAGCGTGAGAAAGAACCTAAAACATGAAACTGTGAAACAGAAGAGAAGGCTGAAAAAATCAGGGTGTCAGTGGTGCACTGCAGTTGATGGGGAGCTGCAGGCACTTCATCAGCTTGAAACCCTGTCTCTCATCAGTCTTTTATTTGGTGGGAGTTGTTTGCAAAGTTTTCTCCAAAAAATGTACCTAAGGTTGTTTCTGCTTTTCGTGTTTTCCTGAACACGGTAGCTAAGGTGGTTGCATCCAGTAGATATTGAGAGAATGATGTTCTTTACTTTAAACTTACTTGAGATCCTGAAGAAACTGTTGGTGGCTGGATCTCATAGTGAACTGGCACGGGTGAAAATCATGGAATAAATATGAGCAAAGGTTTTGGCACTGTAGCATCCTGATTTGCTTCCAAAGCAATCTGTTCTTACATATCCAAAAGCCCTTTAGGCAGTAGGGTACAGCCAGAAAATGTCTGTGTGAAGAACACTTTAAAATGGTAATTTCTAATGATAAAGAAACACTTTTCTTGATTTAAGCAAGACTACTAGTTAAAAGCATTTGTGACTTCAATGACCTTAATCTCCAGATTCAGTTTACTGTACAGAGTGTTTCAAATGCCTAAATTCTTCATATCTTTCACAACAAAGGATGCTGGATGCCTCAGTGATCTTGGAGGCTAACCAAATTGGTCTTGGACTGTTTTGAGGCTGGTTGTGACATGACCTAGAGAGATCCTCTGCAGTAAATTATCTTTCTAAGAGGAACCCAGTCGGTTTTGCTGAAGCATCCTGCTGGGATGAAGGAGAATGAGAAGCATGCAGTGCTCAGTGATGTGCAGGAGGACCATAAGGTGATGAGAACCATGCTCATGGCATGAGCAGCACAGGGCGATGTGATGCTTGTGGGAGAGGACATGACTAACCAGCAGATGCTTCTGGCCATTTCTGTGCCATGGTCTTTCCTAGTTGCTCCTACACTGCTGTGAATTAATTTGGAGCAGCATTGTAGTGTCTGTCTGGTTTTGCTCCAAAGAACAAACTGGTAATTGTGTTAAACTGATCTTGCAAACAGTGGGGAAAGATGGCTTCTGTTTTTCATCTTTGCACCTTCACTGTCCCAAGACTTGTGTTCTGTGAGGACATCCTGAAGCCCTGAGAGCTGTCACCCAAGCTCAGTGAATTACAGTTGTAATAGTTTTGCCTGCTCTGTAATGCTGAGAAGGGTTTTCATCCTGATGGCTCTGCTCTTAGGTGCTCTGTCAGCAGTCAGCTCAATGTTCTGGCGATGAAGCCGTCCAAGGAGGTGATAAGCTCCTGAGGGGTTTTTTTGTTGTTGTTGTTTTCTATGAGCCTGCAGGACAAAGACAAACCTTGGAAGAGAAGGACTATCTGAGACCATCCCCAGCCTCTTCCTTCAAGTTGATACTTGGATGTTTTTATGGGGAAAGCACTTGAGAGTTGGTGTGTTGGAAGTATGTGGTGGTTGTGTTGCTGGACATTAGCAGTCACCTTACCAATTTGTTCTGAACTTATTATGTGTGAATGCAAAAGTTGACTCTTCTTTGCTTTAGCTGTCTTATTCAGGCATACTTTGAAAACACTGTTAGTCATGTTTCAGCAACATGCTTTTGCTCTCTCTCTCAGCGTTTTTGAGTCTCTCTTTGCAGAAGAAAGGGCAAAAAGATGAGAATGGAAGAGTGTGGGAGCTGAACCATGATTGCATGCCAAAAGGAAGTACATTTTGAGGAGGAAGTTTTAGGATAAGAGGTGGGACAGGCTCAAGTGACCTTAAGAAATCAGTAGAAAGCTACCTTTTAGGTATTTTTGGTTGAAATTTCAGGACTGTTAAGGAAAAAGCACGAGAAATAGTGGCTGGTATGGTGGGAGTTAAAGTTTTGTAAAGGAGCTTTTATAAAACAAAACAAAGTCACTATCTGAGAATAAAGCTAGAACACCATTTTACCTGTTAAAACATTTTGTGTACCCATGGCTTGATTTAGTTCACTCCAGTCGTGTTTTTAAGCATATAGGAGTGCAGCCTTATAGGAATGTTATGCCTATCACTGAGTTTAGATAGGACATCTACTTTCTTGCAGTATTGCTGATAGTAATAGAAACAGTGCTTTCATCATGTGTAAACCCCATGATTTTTCTAGGTTAGTGTGGAAATTGTTTCCATTGCTTCAGTGCTAGCAATACAACTATAAATTGTGCTCAGAAAATATGTCCTTGAAATACCTTTTGTTCCACCTCTTTTTTTCATGCTTAGTGTGCCCTACTACTCTTTCTTTTCCCAATAACCTGCTTTAGGGAAATTATGTATAGGGCTGAAAAGCGCAGATATCACCATATTCTTCTTTTCCCTGTGTGCTTATTTTCTATTGCAATGCCCAGAGTGTGTTAGGATAGTATATTATTTTTCATATTGTAATTAGTTTCTTCCTGAATGGTTGTGGGTTGGGGCTTTTTTTTTGCTCTTAGATGTAATAATCCTCTTTGTTCTGAAAGCGTAGTGCAACAATTTGTAGTGTTTTGAGAAGGAATGGGAGCCTTATATCTGTTCATATATTTAAACTTCATGCTCTGTGTTTTGAGAGAAATCACAGTGGAGCGAAACCTTTGAGAGCTCATCAGGATCCCAGCTGGGGGGTTCTTCCATGTGACCAGTCTCCTAATGCAAGCAGAATCCCCATAATCAGAAAATTGGAACTGTTCTCAGGTCCTTATGTTGGCCTCCAAAAGTCATAGCTACCTGTTCTGCATCTTTTCCAATTCAGCCCATAAAACATTCTTTTCTGGCTAGAAATTACCTAAACCAGGTTGTTTCCTCTCTCTGCACCCAAAGGAGGCTAAGGGTAATTCAAAATCACAAACCAGGTGTTAGAAACTTCTCAGTATTTTGTAATGCTCATGGGGCTGAGCTTGTTTCAGGATGTGCTTTAGGCCTTTGGAGTTAACTTCAGTGTGCTGCAGGGAGCTCTTTGAAGACCTGGGTAGAGGTTTATATTGTCTGTACTTAGTAATTTTTGTGCCTTGGAAGCACAGACTGGGCAGGGGTGTGGTTCCTCTGGCTGTACTCGGATGTTTTGTCTGTCTGAACAGATAAAGCCTGTGCTGGGTACTCGGAGAACCTTATCTTGTCCATTGAACTTGGGAAAAGTGGAGGTGCTTTTCCTTGTCACCAAAGGGAACCGAAGCCACCTTGTTCCCTGCCAGGCTGGTTAGGGAAGGGGGAATGATAATGTGAATAAGGGGAGAGGAAGGAGGCAGATCATCATGTATTTCTGTGGTTACTTACACAGTTTCCATATGCTGAAATGCTGTTAGTCATCAAAGAAAATTTAAGTAGTGCTGTTTTGGACAAAGAAAAACTTCTGATCTTTTCTCATCTTCATGACAAGCAACTGGAGTAATAGCTGAAAAACACTGATCACCATCAGGGCAAAATATTAAACAGTAGTTCCTCTGAGAGACCTATATCCATATTTCAGTTCCTGTGCAATTGCCCTGACGGGTCAGACTTGGTATTGGAGTGGAAGTTGAGAGAGCACAAGGGCTTTTTCTACTTGGATGACTTATGTAGGTGCCCGAATAAGTGTTGAGAAGACTAATTTCAAGTGAGTCTTGCAAAAGGCAGCACTGGGGACAAAATTGCATCTCCCTCTGAAAGTTCAGGCTTGTTCTGGAGACTTATGGCTCAAATGTGTTGTTGAAAGTGCATTCTTAGGAAGATGCACAGCCTGATTTCTGAGGCCTAAATAGGAGGTGCACAGGATTTATGTAAATCTAGGGAAAGCACTACAGTGTCCTGTGAACATACCCATCTCTGTACAAAGAGTAGAAGCTGGGATATTTAAAGCAGTGCGTCTGACCTTGGGCGAGTCGGTTTTTTTCTTCTGGTCTCCCACCTTCTTGTCAGTTCAGCCAGATTTACTGTCTTTTAGGGTAAAGTATACTAAATGGCACAGAGATTTGTCTGGGGCATACCAGCACTACTATATTACACATAATAGTATGCTTGGCACTTGGTTTTTGCATACCCATCTGTTTGCCCTTACTAATGCTAGCTATCAGCTGAGTCCGAGAGTATTTCTGCCACATCCTGGATGTCTATATCCATGAAAGAATTCGTGACGAGAAGGGAAAGGGGATGAGCTGTTGGAAAATAAGGTTTGCAATTAGCAGGTAAACCTGGAATTTGCTGAAGCTCCTAGGAGATGGTCTCACCTGCACTCAGGCACGTGCACCCCATGCAGCAGCACACAAGCGTGTGTGGCATGGGCAGCCTGGGTGTTCGTGTATTGAAAATGAACAGCCTGTGAAATCGCTCTGGAAGCACTGCATTGTGGAAAGATGGCGGAGAGACCCGAGGGCAGCTGTTGGGACAATACATCACAGATGCTCCCTTGGAAATGGGTGATTTGCTGCCGAAGAGCTGCCTGGCTTGTTTGTGGAGCATGCCCTCAGTGCTGCCCAGCCAGGACAATCCACCGTGCTGGCTGCTCATGTTGTAGCAGGATGGTGCCGACAAGTTAATGCTTCCCCTTGGAGCTCTTAAAGCGGGACCTCCAGGTGCTGCCCAATGCCAAATTAGCGATTGGCTGGTTCTGTTATGGAAAGCCACAACAACCTGAATTGAATTGGTTCTTATCTGTCCTTAGTGCTGAATTTCACAATATTTACTGTGAAATAAATATTCGGGGATATTTTTATATTATATAAACTCGGAGAAAAGGAATGATTTGAACTTCCTCAGGTTTTAGTGCAGTCCAAAAATTTGCTTTGCTTCAATAATTTATAAAAGATATAACAGACAAAGAAGCAATACTTTGCAACTAGGCATTTTATGACTTGTTAATAAAGCCTTAGCTGAACTGGGAATCAAACAGTTTTTTTCCTAATCCTCTTGGGATACTTGAGTTTGGGAGTTTGTAAGCCACAGCAGGTAGCTATGCTGACCTGAGCTATGATCACCAGCCTGATTGCCAGCCTGTGGTGCAGATGCATTCTGGAGTCTGTTGGCAGATGGGGTCAAATAAAAAAAATGGATGTCACCACCTACAGAGGACTTGGATTTCAGCCCTAGAAGACTATCTACTATTCCTCACACTTTTTCCATGTAGCACTGTCATATTCTGGAAGTACCAGATGTTGTTAGGTACCTCTGATTTAAACTGATGGGAGAATGGAAGTGCCGTTTTGGAGGCACAGTCGAAGGAACTGAGGTTCTCTAACTGTATTTCTCTCCTTAATGTGTTGGGATTTCTTATATGTTTATTTTGAAATTTACATTTTTCAATCTTCTGTTAGGTTTGTCCCAAAAATAGTTCCCTCTCCTGTACTGTCTAAATAGCAAGTCACTCCAAATTGTAGGACTATGGGAATTTCTAGAACTGTAGGTAGTTATAATATCTTTTAAAAATCTGCTTTACCAATCTTGGCTTTTTCCCTCTTTTGGTTATTTTGATACAAGAAGTTTTTTTCTGGAAATGTTTGGCTCCTTTTGGCCATCTTGTAACTGCGCAGGAAGCGCTGTTATTTCCTGCATCTCGCATTTTTGCCTGTCCTTGGAAAAGGTCTGCATCAGTAAGAAAGCACATGAGGTAACTAATACCTTTGCATATTTGCTGTCAATGAGTGCCATAGAAAGTTTGTAGCTGAGCTACTGAATGAAAGAAGAATAGCTTGTTTTTAAAAAACGGGGGGAAAATAGGATGAAGCATTTTACCTTTTATGGAACTGTGTTTCTCATTTATTTAGGTCATCTGTTTCAGGGAGTGGTGGAATTACTACTCCTGCTATCTTCATGCTGCTTGTGATTTATTTTCAACTTAAGTATCATGCTGGCATCACATAGGACATTTACAGTTTTGAACTGAGATGCCTCTCTCCCTGCCTGGTGGTAATGCCCTGTCAATTCCAAATGGCAATTAATGCTGTTTCCCCAAAATGACTTCTGCAGAAATAAAGTGTAATTGGAAAGTAGTTGCCCATTACAATGATTTATCTTGTCAGTGACTGATTTGTTATTTAACTCTAAAACATTTTATTGATGTCTTTGGAAAGTGACTATGTGACCTAAGTAAAAATGTTAAACTTATTAATCATGGTAAGTTTTCTCTGCTGGGTTTACTATATATATAAATTATGTAGCTTGTAAAATAGGCTGTTTATTATCCTAAGAAAATACAGTGCTGTACTACAGGCAGCACATAGTTTTAGTTTTACTAGCTTTTAAAATAGAAAGTTCAGTAGATAAAAAGGTTAAGTACAAGTTACTTGGTTCATTTTTTATGGAGTCTCATTGAAGGTAAAGACTGGATCCATGGTGAGTGATACTGTAATTCATTTCCAAAACCTGAAGTTCTTACTAAGTTGCAGCTGAGAGGAGGATCACCTCATGGCCCTGAAAGCCCCAGGTATGATGGATTGCAACAATTCAGACACTTCTGAGCCCTACAGATTCCAAAAATTTTACAGACAACTTCAGTATAAGATAATGCCCTTTATTATCTATTGGATTAATTTACCCGAACGGTGGTGGAGAGCAACATGACTAATAACACTAACTCCCCTCTCTTTGCTGCAAGACTAATAGCTGCGAGGGTTGGGTTTGAAAGCATAAAGCCTTGACTGAGTGGTGGCATTTCTCACAGAAGGAGGGAGAGTTGAAGAAAAAAGATCTGGAATGTTTCTGTAGGAAGAAAAATAAGCAAAAGAGAAGGAGTACAGCTCTGCTTATGATGAATCCCTTGAGATGCCAGGAATGAGCAAAAGGGCATAGTAGATCGGAGGAGGACCTGAAGGACAGGGTCTTCCTCATGCCTCTGCTCTCCAAGATAGTGTTAAGCTACGAGCAAAGAGGACTCATCACCACTTTAAATCAATTCTCCCCTGAACTGTAGCATTTTCTAGATCTAAGAGGGAAAGATGAGCTCAAACAAATTAATTTTGTACATAGCAGTCCTTTATGCAAATCTCTCCTTTGCAATTCGTTCTCCTCATGATAGAAATACTGAATCTTTCTTTTCAACAGAAATTCTGTCATAAAAAAATAGAGCAAAGTTCTTGATTAAAAGCAAACCCCATGGTGACAAAATCACTGCATCTTTCCATGCTGTAAGAGTTGCTCCCAACACTTCCCTTGCTGCATTGCAATAGGAATGAACGTCACGTCATACCAGAGTAAGATTTCTTTGATTTCCATGTCTGATCTGAGAACAGGCAGAAACTTGGGCTTTATCAAATTGGTATTTATTATCTGTTTATATTTTCCACTGCTGGAGGATCTGAACAGTTTATTTACAACACTGTCCACATCCTCTTTCTCCTGCAAGTCCCCTGTGTCACTGCAAGTGATAAAAAGATGCTCTGATTTAGGTCTTGAAGACACATGTGTGTGTTAATATCCTGTTGAATAAAAACGCAGCTCTAGAATTCCTTCTAATTTCCTTCTATGTGCAATGCCCAAGATATTCATAATATGATCTCATTTCATTTTATTACCTTACTCATTTTTAATTTTTATTTTTTTCATAACAAAAACATAGGATAAGCAGAAAAGATGAAGATCAAATACAAGACTGCCAACAGATAAGGAACTTTGTCACATTAAATAGGAAAT
This sequence comes from Donacobius atricapilla, assembly GCA_013397315.1. NCBI lineage: Eukaryota > Metazoa > Chordata > Aves > Passeriformes > Mimidae > Donacobius > Donacobius atricapilla. Next base: position 3,227,853 of record WBMY01009458.1, read on the forward strand.
TTAATGCTATTAATATTCAATCACATGGGAAGCAGGTAGGGTGAGTCAGTCAGGGGGAGACAAATCAAAGAGATGTGAGCACCAGGCTTGAAAAATATTCCTCTTCTTGGAAAAAAAGTCAGAATCATATGATTGTCCTTTAAGCAGAAAAAACATAGTGGTTCCACCATCACTCTGAGAGCCACTCAGAAGCTGGGAATGATGGAATTTACTGACATTTGTCTTCACTATGGAAATCCTTTATCCTGTTTATTAACTGGGATAACAGTTGAATAAACCTTTTACTTTTTAAGAAACAAGTGCCTGAAGAATTTAATCTCCTGGCTTCCTGCTGTAGATCTGGGAGTGTGGGGTGTTGGCTGGACAAGGTTCACAAACTGCACTGTCTCATTCCTTGCCCATAAATAATGTTCCGTAAGGGATGTCCTCTGTGCAAGGTCTGCATATGAAGTTGCTAGTTCATATTTTGTCCAAACAAGTGCCAGTCTGTGATGTAGGTGGGGAAGCCATGCTGTATCCCAGCTTGAACAGCAACACGGGAATGGACTTGGAGCATGGCGTGGCTGGTTTTTATCTAAGGGAAAGCAGTGAATATATAATGAGGAAGTAAATAGTTATGGTTTTGCATTACATAGAGCATTTGTGAGCTGGACAGTGATGATGTGAAATAAGTCTCCAAGTTCCTGCTTCTCTCTGAGTTGTGATGTGATCCTTGCGCACAAAATTCATGGAGATTTGGTAGTGACAAGAAAGACTAAACCATATTAGTACTCACATATCTGCATTTAGTGACACTTGCAGAGACTTTTGACAGGAGGCCCTTAAGCCTTAATCCCTAAGCCTACATTTTGTGCAGTAACCACTAAAAAAGGGGGATTTCAGGTTTTTTAAGTAGCACTGGCTTATTTATTGAATTCAGAACTGTTGCACAAGATGTTGGAGGGGGTTACTGGTGGCTGCTGTCGTTTCTGGTATTCAATATTGGCAGATCATGGCTGAGGATGTCTTTTCTTGTTGTCTGTCCATAATGTGTTTGTGAGGTTTTGCCTCATCAGGGTCTCTCCAGAAGTGATGCTCCCTGTTCCGTGGGTCTCCTTACAGTCACCATGCCAAGAGTGGGTGGTCCTGGCCTGATTGACTGGGTTTGAAAGAACTCTCGGCTGTGTTTGAAGGAACTCTTGCCTGTGTGTCTGCCTGCTTTGGTAAGACCACTGAAGTCAAAGTCAAGCAGTACTTGCAAGGCAGGGTGGCAGTGAAAGACTGAAGGACATTGAGATGGGTGCTTTTCGCAGACTATTTGACATGCTATAATCCACTTTTGTACTTTAGTAGTTCATTTCATTAGCTTGGCACTCCCTGTCTAAATATAAAAAATGCATGCTGAAAAATCGATTACTGTCACTTGTCAGTGTGCCTCATTTACCCTGCCTCAAGTGCCTGGGGATAATTGGCACCAGTGGAAAAGTTTAGCAGCCTCCAACTGTCAGCAAGGTTGCAAAAGCACAAAACAAGCATTCCTATCATGACATTGGCGTGTCAGATTTGTGGGGGTTCTAAAGGTGGGTTTGGAGGGGTGATTCCCGTTGCATGCTAATTCTTGCTCAGAAAAGCCTCCCCTCAATTCCTCTGAATTGCTCTCTGGGACAGACCATCCCTTTTTCTCAGCTCTGCAAAGCTGTCTTAAACAGCTTTCTGTGAAAGTCAGTTCAAAGAGCTGGAAGTGCTACTTAGGGAAGAAGCCTTCTTTGGGCTTATAGCTCTGAAATAAGTCCATAGGTGTAAGTTTTCCAGTTGGTTCCTCAGCTTGCACTTGGACTAAAGTTTGAATGGAGTCCCAGGAAGTTTTCCTGAGGGGAGGTAAACTCTGTGAGCACGTGCTTCTTGCAGGGTATTTGAATTTTACTACAGCCTTTCTAGAGAGAGATGTGACTTTCAGAATAACTCCCGGCAAAGATTACAATCTCTCTAGAGTGCCTTGTATTTTAATCCTTATAATCCGTAATATTTTCAGCCTCTGCATATTGATTGATTGATTCTTTTTTCTTTGGGGATGTTAAGAATAATACCCAGAATGAAAATCTCAGTACAGGGCATCTCTGCTGAATTGATATGGTTTTTTATTCCTAGTTAATCAGCAGTAAGTCTCAGGGTGTCAGTGGGTGGTCCGCAGCATCAATAATCATCAGTTATTACAGCTCTGTGGACCAACCACTGAAGTCCTGCAGTTTAAAGTATATTACTTGATGGAGCAGCTGAGCTTTTGCCCTGTCATTTTGAATGATATTCTGTAATAGTATTTAATGTGATGTTAACTTTCAACGGGAGCATGACTAAACACTAGAAATGAAATTTTTTGACATTTGTCTGTTGTTCATTATGGTTGATGTGCAGTTTGTCATCCTTTTTAAGTAACACTGCATCTAGCACAGATAACATGCCTGGAACATAATGAGCTGTCAAAAGATTATAGCTACAGAAAGGTCAAATAATCACTTAAACATGGTTAAAAGCAGTTCTTTAAAACGCTGTTGGGCTGCTTCTTCATTGCATTTAGTTAAAATATTTAAAGAAAGCCCCTAGCTCCCACAGTTCTGTTTTCCTGAGATAAATATAAAAGACATAGATAATACAGAGAAAGAAGAAAACCTCTTATGTTTTAGCATCGTTTCAGAGAAATAAAACTAAGCAGCCTGACTTGACAGGGAAGCACTCTCTGAACATATTTTGCAAGCGTGTTTGTCTCTCAGTGCAAATTAATTACTAATTGCCTGTTATGTGACGGGTTGAAATTAGCTCTTTCTTTCTTATCGTAGCTTGAGACATCTTTGCCTCCTACTTCTTAAGGAGGTCAGGGCTTCAGCCTCCTCTGGAATCCCAAATGAGATTTGTCAGTCAGGCGTAGCAAAATCTAATCTCATCCAGAGAAAAAGAAAAAACCAGACCAGAAAATGATCTGATTTTCCGATTTCATGGCCAAGGTTACCCCCGGAAAGTGGCATTTAAAGCTCGTAACTAAGGTGGCATGCCAAACTAAGCACTAATAACAGAGCAACCGTGTGGAAAGATATCGCTTTAACAATTTTACAGTTGCTAAGTGTGAAAATTGTAGTGTGGGCAAGCTCCTGGAATCTGTGGCAATTGGTTCAAAGAGCTGGAATTGACGCTCAGTGAGAAAACACTCTCAGCCCCTGTAACTCTTAAACACTGATGAAGTTGGCTCCTGCTTTTGCTGTTCAAACATAAGGCTGAACAGCTTCATTAAAGAGATTTTTTTTTTCTCCGAGAATAAAAAAAAATAACAACAACACCCACAGTGTTGGTTGGTGACTTGATAAGATGGTGTTATCAATGTGATCTTGTGCCTTACAGACCTGAAAGAAAAAACATTAGGTGGCTGCACTTAAAAGATGATGTATTTTTTCTTGTTCTAAGTGCTGTTCTGTTTTTGCTTCTCAGACACACATGCTTGTCATGCGCATGCATGGGTGCATGCCCCCCTCCCTGAGCTATGCCTGTGCACAGCTTTATTCTCTGAAAATGCCTCGCTGATGTAATACATGAGGAACTATCCATACATGTCCCTGGGATGGGAACTGTGAGGTGATGTGTATCAGGAAGCATTGAAGGAGCAGGTTGAAAGGAAGCATATGTTCATGTTTCTGACATTATCTCTAGGCTGATTTGCACTGAAGGTAGAAAGACACCTTGGAGGAATAATCTGTTGGATGAGTTTGTACATCGAAGGCTGACTATTATCTAGCCAGATATTAAATAAGCCAAAGGCCACTGCATGTCTTCTATAAATCATCAGCCAGCCTTCCAATCCCAGCACAATGAAGCACTCATACCATGGACTGAATGTAACGAGGGCTCCAATCCCCCCTGTAAAACTGTGTTGTCAGACCTCCCTTCTCTGGCAGCAGAGGTGGCACTTGCCATCTTACACAGCAAATGCATAGGGACCATCCCAGGCACCTGTGCAGTGGCGGACCCACCCCACCAGCGATGGCCAGGCAGCCAAGGTGCTGCAGCAGCAGGAGGCTCTGCTGGGATTGCAGGAGCTTTGCAGAGCTCATGACAACCCTTCAGAGAAACATGCCTGGAAGGAGAGTTGTCTGTAGCATGAGGAGATGTTTTCATCTCCTGTGGCTCGAGGGCATGCCTGAACTTGGATGAAGGCAGTTTGGGACAAGCTGCAGCTGTGCTGTTGGTTGATGGGCTGTTTCTAAAAGGTTCTGGGCAGAAACTGCCATCAATGTTAGGCAGGTGCCCAGAAGATCTGATTGCAGTAGTCCTTTCTGTGAGCATGGGAGGCCTGATATGATCCCTCCTCCTGGATGATGCAGTACCAGCTGAGGTCATTTGAACTCCTAAATGAGGCTGCAGGGATCAAGCTCTAGGTAGCTGTTAGTTAAGATTGGGGCTCTTAATCAGCTGGCATTAGTGAGGCTTGGGAAATTACCCCAGTTGCTCTTGAGTTGCGGGTGGGAATGTTAAGCTTTATCTCTTTGAAAGCATATTTATAACGTGCCGTTGAATGGTTTGTCCTGGTCTGTGTGAAGCACACCTAGGGACCTCTTCAGGACCAGTGTATGTTTTGTGAAAGACTGGTCATTATGTTTTCTCCCCTCTGTATTTCCACCGTTGTAAGCCTTAAGGTTCTGTGTGTCCTTTTCTCTTAGCTGGTTGTAACTCTTGCCTTTTAAAAGAGAAGATTCCTGTGTGATAGCACTGGAGAGGCAAAATGTGTTGGGGGTCAGCTGGGCTGCAGTAAGCTATTTTTGCACAAGTTTCTTGTCTCTCTTCATGTTGTTGTCAGCATGTCATGTTTCCAGAAGCTGAAGTCTAAAGCAGCTTATATTTAACACTCTCCAGAGAGAGACTGGAGCCTGGCATGCTCATGTGGAGTAATGAGCTCTGGTCTTTCAAGGACAACCCATTTGTGCCACAGTCTGCCTGATGCCAATGATGAGTATTTGGGTGGGTGAAACTCTCACTTGCTGGGTGGGAGTGAACAAATGCTCCAGCACAGGCTTCTGCCTTGCTGGCAGCAAGGGCCAGGAGATGGCGGGTTTGGCCTAAAGGTTATAGTATTTCTCTTCTGGTTTGAGCCAGAAAGCTTAGAAAGCAGAGGACTGAAGAGCAGAGAGGACTTCCACTGTTGTCATGCTAGTCCTTGTCTGCCAGAAGTGCTAAGTCATATAATCCTGTCCATAAACTCATTTCAGCAATTTAATTGCACCACCTGCTCCAGATAAACTGGAGGTATGGTTTGAACTCATTTGGAAACAAAAAGCTGAAGTTTAGACTTTCTCCATATGGAGACGCCTCATGAAATGAAAGAATATCAAGGGAAACGCTGATTCAGCTCTTTCTGTGGATCCCTATATCACCAGCCTCTCCATTTTGGAAGAATTATGAACCATAATTGTGAGCCATGAATTCATAATTATGAACTGCTGCCAGCTTGCCAAAGGAGAAGATTTTTATAGAGAAATTGTGCATGTGCAGAACTTAGGCCTCTGCTCTTGGGGGCCATGTCACCTGCTTGTAATGGGAAAAATAAAGCAGTCCCACAGTGTGTCTCTGCAGCCCATCCCTACCAGCTCCTCTGGGCGTGCTGAGGCTTTCTAAAGAGACTAGGAGAGACAGAGAAAGGCTCTCTCCTTTTGGGGAGCAGCCTGCGCAGCTTCTGATATTGGGAGTGTCAGCATCCTTCTGCCAGCAACCATGATGTAGCAAGGTATTGGGCCATGGCTGGGATTTTTGGGGTTCAGTATGGGATTGGGGGGCTATCTTTGGGGTTCTTTAGGTCTTTTTCATTTTTTCTTTTTTTTTTTTAACCAAACACAAGGTTATTGATAGTATTTCTGTCAATTAGTATTGATAGATATGAGGCTGTGCTGTAGTTGTAATCTGTGACAACATTGGAGGTAGATTTGTGAGATCCTCCATATTTATCTTCTTAAACATAGAAATTGTTTAGACTTGGCTCAGCCGAAAGATGCTACAAAGGCTGTTGATGCTTCAATGCATTTCACAAGTAGGTTGTCTGACTGCATTCTTAAAACCATATCCACCAGCATGTACTGTGCAAGCTTTTTTCTGGCGCCTTGATTGCACTGTATGTGTTTAACAATGTAGCTCTGGTTTATAAAACATTTTATAAACTTTAACCCTTCATTCATGTGGTTTACTGCATCACTGATGTTTCTTGCAGTCAGAGATGTTTTGACCCCAGCCTGTCTACTTCCTAAAGGAATACATGTGACCTCGTACATTTAAAGTGACACATGGGAAGTATTTCTGGGATTATCAGTAATAGAGAGAAAGAATTGTTTACATTTCTGCCTGACCTGTTTGGATCAGGGGGGAGGAGAGTTGGGGATAGGTATCACCATACTTAGTGATCCAATCTGTCACATGCCTGAGTCTGAGATGCCCCTGATTGCTGACTGCAGGTATCTCTGTGGGTGGCAAGGCAGCTGTTAAAGGCAGTGGGTTTATATCTCTGTTCACCTTCTAAACCATAAGGAAGGGTGAAATGGGAAGTAAATGACTGGAGCAGAAAAAGTCTCCAGCCTTGGAAGTAGTCAAGAGTCCATTGGATTCAGCCCTTACATGGTTGGAAAAGGGGGGAGGAAATGATGCTATTTCTGGAAGACATTATTTCACTATCAGTAGATTTTGAAAAAAAGAAGGTGTCCAGGCTGCCCACTTCCTTCTCCAACACAGCCCCTCCTAAGGTCTGGACTTCAGTTTCCAGCCAGGCAAGGTAGTTCCTCCAGGTTGTCTCCTCTTCTGAACTGATGGCTAATCTACTAAATAACGAGCCTCTGGGTTTTTTTAGAAACCTTCAAATGATGAAGCATTAGCTCCTAAACAACCTAGGGAAGCAGCATCTGGTGTGTCTATTAAGCCATATGCACTCAAATTCAATATAGCAACAGAAAAAGACAGGGTGAACATTAATTAAGAAGTCCACTGATAATAAGAACTGACTCCTGTAGAGATGATCTGTGGCTGAAATGTGGTTTGATTAAAAAAAAAAAAAAAACAAGGAGATTAAAAAAACGAATTGGCAGAAGCTGAACTTTAAATATCCTTGAAAAAAAATCCTCCAAAACAGCCCACAAAAAAAAACCTACAAAAATATCCCAGCACATTTGGGCTGTGGATGGATGTGTGTTTAGGTATGTGTGTGTCTGTGAAGCTGTCTGATATATATTTAACATATGACCTCTGAATAATGTTTCATGACTAGGCAAGGAGATGAAGATCTAAATACGGATACCTGGTTGATAAACAGGTATTGTGTGGCAGTACTCTGCAGGTGAGCTGTGGATTTAGTACTGTGGATAGAAGAGAGGGATTTCTCTTGCCCCCAGACCGGAGGTCAAGACATGGTGGATTCCTCTCTTGGGGTATATTCTGTTCTCTTGGCCATGTCTGCAGACCCAACTAGCAGGAAACTTCTATGGACTAAGGGAAAAAAACCTACCAGTCTCAGTTTAGATCATCTTGGATAACAAAGGGAGTGAACTCCATTAACAGGCTTGCACAAAAATAAAAAATCATTAATATGCCCTAGTACCTGCTACAGTTCGATGGCCAGTTGTAGCAGAGTCAATTGGAGGATGTTGTGCTTTTTGTGAAGAAAAAAGGTTAATTTATGCCTTGTAAGCTGTTCTTAGGATCTGGCTTTGTTCAGTCCTTGTCTCATTCTGCCTTCTGATCTGTTCCCCAGAGGAATTTTGATCAAAAGTCCGAGATGCTGCTATAAATTAGCCTAAAGAGGCAGCCATGTTGCTGTATGAGAAGAATGTAACTAAATGTTTTGAGGGTCTGTGAAGTGCATGCATCATCAGCAAGACTTAATGCTGCAGACATAGTTATTGCAGCAGCTACCAAGTGTTTTCCATGAATGTTTCTGAATGGAATTAGAACCTTTTAAAATTATTTTCATAACTTTGACTAAGATAACCTTTTGCAGAATGAAAATACCTCAGCTTTGAACAAGAAGTGGAAATTATTTAAACAGGTAATTATCTAGCAATTCTTAGAGGAGAGATCTTTTAGAAAAAAATAGCTTCCAGTGTAAAGTTTTTAGCAACCATCATTATAGGTGCATCAGGCTGCTTTGCTGTAAAGGAATCCAAATGATGAGTAACTGGAGTATGTCCAAGTTCCCCCAGTGCCCATTTTTCCTCTTGGCAAAATAAACTCATGGGTTCTAGTAACTACTTAATAAAAATCTAGCAATTTTACAGATATGTTGGAGACCATTTATGCCTGCCTTTTCCACACATGGAAAGTAGTTCTGTGCTAAGCAGGTCCTTTTTTCTATGTGTTGCATCATGAAAAATTGTTGGTCTGAGTTTCTCGTTGCAGCAAAACTAGGAACAAAAAGCAGGAAAAAGAACTTCTCCTCTTCCAGCGCAATGAGATATAGAAAGATGCAGCTAACATCTTGAATGGGAAAGGAGTGATATTTGTTGCATATTTTTTAACATGTACATGTGTATATACTCTTGTGCATTTGTGTGGGTATTTGGATTTTCAAAGGGAGGAATCCTGAAGGTGAAATGAACACTGGAAAAAAAAATAGCATCAGGGGCATTTTCGTTTTTTTTTCTCTTCCGTTGGACTAGCTGAGTCTGTCTTAACATAAGTCTGTGTTATGAAGCCTCAAGTTTGAAAGTAATGCTTTTGCTTTGTGGAGTCAGCATAGTGCACCAGACTGCTCTGATCTAAACTCAAAGAAAAATAAAGCAGAGAGAAAATAAAAATATTTTTAAATAACCCCTGCATGAAAATGCTTCGGCAGCTCTCCCTTGGATACCAAAGATACCAGGATGCACATTTCTGGTGCCAGAGGAGGCAGATTTTCCATCCCATGGCAGAGAGCAATTGCTGCTCTCATGCCCATGGGGATAGTTGCTCACATCTTCCCGCATGTGAACAGCATCAAAAGAGTTTGTGATAGTAAGTGAAATCATCAGTAAGTCTGTGTCCTGATGCTTGGAGATGTGCAGGATGCATACAAGCTGCAGCTTGCCTTGAGATGCAGGCATGTCAGCTTGTTCCTGAAAGGTAAATGTATCTGTTTCAAAGGCAGAGTTGTCCTGGGAAGCAGAGTATGCTGAAGGCCAGCAGGTCTGACCTACTCAGCAGGACCCTGTTCAATGCAAGTGTGATTCAGATATATATTGGCATTCAGACTGGGAGCAGAACTACATAGGCTCAAGGGACTAAACCAGCCTTTGTCACTGTGCTGCGCTCATGGGAGCGGGACAAAAACTGAAGTCTTGACTTTGTTTGCTTTGGTTTATTGTCTCTGTCTTATCTCTCCCTGGAGTGCAGCTGTTAAAAAGCACAGCCCTTCCAGGTCCTACCGTGGAGAAGTCAGGAGGAATCTGCAGGTGGTGTTTCAGCCTGGAATGGCTGCAGCAGAACCATGCAATGAACCCAGAATGACTCACGCTTAGCTGTGTCTGGCAGCGGCCGTTGCCTTACCAGACTTGGTAGCATTGACCCACGATGTGAGCTACCGAGTTACAGACTGCTGATAGTCATTGTTGTCATTATTAATCTTATTTCAGATTTTGTGATTTCTATTGCCACTAGTGTCCCTTGCCGTTTCACTCGCAGAAATTAATCCTATAGGTAGTTTCGGAAGGAGTCTTTCCTTCCAGTAAAAGGCTCAAACACACAAAAATAGTCCTCCTGCATTGTAGAGAAACACACTCCTAGCACTGTGCTGGAGTTCCCAAGGATAAATCTCTCCATGACTTTTCCCTGCCCAGAAGGCTTACTTATTAATCAGGTAAGTGGATTTGCCTTGAAAACATCCAGCAAATTCAACTGTTGATGGTTTTAAACTCCATGAAGCAAATCCATGCATTTACAGGAGGACTCTCCTGGTTCGTTCACCTGGAAGCAAGGTTGAAAGATTAAAAAGGGTCAGAAATGTATTTGACATCTGTGGCACCAACATGCTCAAATCTTCATCTTGGGGGAAGGAGGGCCTCTAGGTAATGGGATTTGGGAAGTTTCTGTCCTCTTTAAGACCTTGTTAGGTGATGTGATTGCCTTGCCACCTAGTAACATGCCAATAATGAGACTTTTGATGGCTGTCACTCAGCAGGGAAGTGAATGAAGTTAGATGATGGTGATAAATTGCTTGCCATGTTGGCTGCAGAAGGGGTTAGGACAGGGCAATTGTCTGCCTGAAGCAATGTGGAGCAGGTGCACTCACACCTTCACTCAGTAATGGGAAGTGCATTATATTAGACCTAATCTGTGCATGCATGTGAGAGTGAATGCTGTGAGGTATTGCGGGGTTATTATTGTAATAGAATCCTTAAAAAGCAGGGGGAAAAAAGCTAGGTAGTAAGCAGAAATATCTTAATTTGTCTGACAAGGCCAGTGGAGTTCTAGGGAACAGCACTGCCAGCAAGTTCCTGGCCCTACATTCTTTTTCTTCTCTGCTTAATTTTTTTTTGCCTAGTTTTCTCTGTGGAAAGTTCTTTGGGCTCTCTCCAGTAAAAGATTCACACCTTTTCATCATGACTTTTATTCTCACTCACTTTGTTGGTTTTTTTTTTCTTTTTTTTTCTTTTTTTTTTGTGTTTTTTTTTTTTTTTCTGTCTGCAATGGCTCCTTGCCTGTGAGTACCATAGCTGACTTTTGTCCTGGGGACATCGAGGGTAGGCATGCTGAGCATTGTTTCTTAGGATGGGATGATGTTCCAGGGGAAAACATCAGGGAAAGGGTATTTCCCTAAGGATGTAAAGTTCACATAGTGGAGAAAAGCTTACCAGGGATGGTTCAGAAAAATGGTGCAACTGTGCAAAGAAAATATATCCAGACCTTTTCCATGGGGATTATTCTTGGGGCTGGAGTTGGAGGATCAGCTAAACTTTTCCTGACTGAATCTCTCTTATCAGTAGGATTTTGTTTACTTCCATGCTTTTCATTGCTGGACAAATTCAGGAACAGGCTATTTCCCATGTTGCTGAGATACCACAAGTGGGGTCTTTGAGCTACATCCATACCACACTCAGAATGAATACTCCTTGCTTTGGATGTTGGCTGTAGCGCAAAGAATGTAAATATTCATTTGTTTTCAATTCACTTTTGAGCAGAATTAATCCTAAGTCAATCAAAATTGTAGTACAAGCCTTAAACCAGCAAATCACCTTCCCAGGCTTTCTTGCTGACTCCTTAGAAATAGCTGCTCAGCCGTCTGTGTTGGAGTACAGCTAAGCACATCTGACTAATTTTGTTTTCCTCATTAAGCCCTTGTTGGTTGTTTTGAATTTTTAGAGTTAAATTTCCAAGAGAAGCAACCCAAAGTTAGATTTCTAAACCTATATCCAGGCACGTAAGTGAAAGATGTGGAATAAAATCTCTATCTCGTTGAAGCTAATGGTGAGGCTTTAATCATTCCTGATTTTCCAAGTGCATTTATTAAGTTCCCAGGAAAGACTAGGTACTTACACTTACCCCACAAGACAAAACCCCACACATATTTCTTGCTGAAGTGTAGGACTTTTCAAAACAGTTAGTGGACTGGAGTGAGTTGCTCACCAAATCATTAAAGAATGGGCTTTTACAAGTGTACACACAGGACTCTTGAAAACCCAGTTCTGGCTTTGAAAGTTCTTACCTAGCATATCACTGGAGTAGATTATGGTTTGCAAAGATTGCTAAGTATTTGCTAAATTGGAACCTTTTTTGTTTTTAGAGGCTAAACGTTGCCATTTTCTGGCTAGGAGGGAATGAGCTCTGGTAGCAGCCCAATAACATCCCCTCACTGAATCAAAAGTGATCCAGAGAAATTTGCTGGATTTGGTTATGGAAAATAAAAAGCCTGCTTAAGCAGTATCCTTGATTAAATTTGAATCTGTAGCATGGGATAAAAAAATCCCCCTCTTCGTAAAGGGGATACTTGATGAATCAATTCTCTATGCTGGTGGTTGATAGAGGCTTTATACAGAGTATATGCTTGGGAATTTAGTTTGGGCACAAACACAGCTGCAAAAATTCTGCACAGCAGCAAAAATTTCCCCATGTCAATCTTTCATGAAATCATTGCAGGAACATGTATGTGCCATCATATCTCAACGGCAAATCCTTGCATAGAAAGGAGGTAACAAAGACAATTCTTCCCCCCAGGTTGCTTTAAAGAAATTTTAATTCTCCCTATAGCTAGAGGCAAATAATGGAGAGGGTGAAAAGGGAAGGGAGAGGCTAGGAGGGGAGTCTGAGATCCAGATCGAGCTGAAGGCACTCCTAAGACAGAAAGCCATGAAACCCACAGGTAAACAGCCAGTGTCCTAATAACAGATATTGTCATCACGCAACAGAAACAAAAGGATCTTGCATGCATCTGTCTGGCTAAGACCCTCACTTGCTTGCAGCCCCTCAACTTCTCAGTTCCTCTGAGTGCCAGTGGGTTGGATCCTGGTTTTGGGGTTCACCCAGGGGCTGTGGGGTGCCGGGACTTAGGCACAGAAGCCTGGTCTGTAGTTAGTGCTGTGTATCTCTTGAGATGTACCTTGTGATAATCAGTAGATCCAGTAACACAATCAAACAGTCAGGATTCTAAAAATACCTTGATTTCTGAATCAGAAATTACAGTGAATTTTTCTTTAAAGCAGGTGTTCTTGTGGTGTGAGAAGATGTAGCTGGAGCAGCAACACAAAATCTTCCTGTGCTTGTAGACCAGCATGATTTCCCATGCATATGGATGAAAAGAGAGGAACTATTTGTATTTTCCCCAAAAGACTCTACCAGTGTCTGACATGTTACTGCAGGTCTTCCAGCAGAATAACAAAGAAAACAGTAGTTTTCCTCTGTGGTCTCATCGACTCTCTTTAAGAGTTCTGTCTTGGTATTAACAAGTAAACAATGTTTGCTTCTGCTAGATTGCCTTATGCTACAGAGATAAAATAAAATTACCAGGAAGGGAAGGTTTTATAAATGAGTTACTGGGGTTTTTTTCGCTTTCTGAAAACAACCCAAACCAAATGCTGCCAACCGAAAGGAACAAGGGGAGAAGCCACTGAAGGAGGAGGTGATTAGATATATATTTATTGCATTTGTAGGAGTACATTATTGCTGATTCAATGAAATAAGAAAATTGTTTAGGCTTGCCTGAATGAGCATTACTTTATCTAATCAACCTTTTCTAAATTGGTCTTAATGTACTTCTATAAATACATTATTTCCAAACCCCAGGTTGTGTGGGCAGTATCAATTCTGCTCTGGCACTGAAATATGCCCGCCCTTTTGTTCCATGTTGGAAATGTTATACTTTTCCCCACACACACCCCAGAAAGAGAGGTCTGGAAATTGGTTGGAAGAATAATGGACTATCTGTGGCAAAGAGGAATGGGTTATTTAGTGGTGGGATGCTGGCTTCTGTGTCTGTAGGCAGGCTGCTGAGCACAAGCCTGGGCTGCTATATGTGTAGGGCTGATTTCTGGTAATTTTCTTACATCCTTCAGGCCTGGAGGACTTGGCATGCTTGTGCCCACAAGGTCTCTGGAGTAAATTTCTTTTCCTGGGGCATGAGAAGCCAAAATGCCTTGGCATTTAAGTTCTGAGAAAACTCTGAGGCTTGGGACACAATTGCTGCCAGGCTCAATTTGGGGCTTTTTAGAAGATAACCTCCAAAATGTTACCCAGAAGGTTGACTTCTGAGGAAAAAGAAGGATGCGCTGCCAGATTTTAGCATAACATTAGGAGAAGGTGCTGTGGTGGTATTGATTTAGGTGTGAGAAAAGGAAGAGCTGCAGTCAGATCCTGAAAGGAGTCGTGTGAACTTTGCCCTGAGGAACTGCGATCAGGGACTAAGCTCTCATCCCAGTGGTGGTGCGCAGGGAAGTTTCTGGATAAGCAGCTGAAGGAAGGTTTGAGCACAGGCTGATGGTTTTTTGCCTTGCTAGCAGCACATGTTCCTACCAGAAATTAAGCTGGGACTGTTCCCTTAAACACGTTAAGTGGTTGTAATTGTGTTGTTATTAATCCAAGGTGATATATCTAAATGTGTTCATGCATGGATCATGAAAAAGCTAAGTAGCGTTACGGGGCTAGGAAGTAATAAACCATGGATTCATGCAAAATAAATAAATAAATAAAACACCAAACCAACAACCCTTGTCAGTTTTGCCTTTGATAAGCAGTTAATTTATCTCAGAACTGGCAGAATTCCCTGTAGTTTGTGTACAGAATTTCTAAGTTGTGCTGTGAATATCAGAGTAATATTTTGTTATCTGAGTCAACTGACAAGTGCTGGAGCATGACAGCTATTGGGAAAGCAAATTCCAAAGACAGGTTGAGTCTGAATATACAATAAAGGCTGCTGCAGGTGTGTATTATGGCAGAACAAAAGGCACGATTGTTTTAGTTAATGATAGCAGAGGCTCTTTCTACATTAGCAGGCAGGATGATGTCTTGGGAATGGATTCATAGGCTGAAGCAGAGTGCTATGAATCTTTCAAGGCCCCTGTTTTGTGCTGGCTGTAGCTTGGCCCCTTCGAAAAACCTAGAGCAGGCATTGTGAGCAACAGTGTGCTCCCAGAACACATTTTTAGCTCAAGTTTTGTCCCTTCACGAATTGATGGGCTGTGTTCTAGGTTATAGGTCCATATGACACTCATTGGTTAGAGAGCAGTCCCAGGTAAAACTGTCAAGGGACAAGGTATTGTGGCACACAAGAGCAGCTCATGCTGCTGAGGGACCTGACAAGCAACACAAAATTAGATCTGTAACTTGGAAACTACAGCTAAGGAGCTCCTGACTGTTTGTTTAGGTGTTGAAATGCCTGTGGGGTTGGGGATCAGAAGGAGGGGTGTTGCCCTGATTTTTTCAGCCTTCTCTTCTGTTTCACAGTTTCATGCTTTGGGTTCTTTCTCATGCTCTAGTCTGTAAACACAGCCAATGTTACTGTAGTTTCAAGATAGTTTTCATTCTTTGTCTTAGAGATATGGACAGCTGATGGACAGCTGTCCTGACCAATGGGATGGGGAGAGGTGTCAACCTTCTCCCCCAATCCCTGGCCTTTTTAGAGATACTATATATTGGAGTCAGACTTTCAAATAAAGTAGAGTTTTAGTTCATGCCTTCTGATCAAAGTGTGAGTGTGTGTTTGTGTGTGTGTGACGCACTGCGTCAGAGGGGTGCTGCAAGTATGTCAATGTGTAAGGTCACTCAGGGGCAGACTGGTGTGCAGGGCGGTGGTAGCTGCGGCACTGTGGGGTGCAGCAGAAGAGCAAGTTCAGGAACTCTGACAACAAACAGACTCTATTTGATCCCTGCAAGGCAATATGAGGAGTTTAATGTGTGGCCTTCTGCAAAAGTAAAAACATGATTGTTTGTAACCTTTCAAGCAGCAGTCTCATTGAAGGGAAATAACAGATAGTAATCTGAGTTTTTTATTTATTTGACACACTTTAGAATAAAGATGAGAGCTAGTTTCTACATTTGTTCACCTTTGGAATGACATACAGCTCTCTGAGTAAGCACACATAAGTTTCACAGACTGTGGTGGTCTGTTTTAGTTTTTTTAAGAGCTATCAAGGAAATCCAGAGACACGCAGATAATATACTCAGCTTGAAAATTATGAATATGGAGATATGAAAGACATTCCTTTCTGTGCTGTTTAAATGGAAAGATTAGTGGTAATGTCATCTCTTAGAATTCATAAAGCAATGTTTCCCTAATCAAGTATCAGAATAAATTGCCAGAGTATAGTATATTTCTTTTACATGAGAAGACTCTGTCTGGAGGCATGCTGAAACAGGTGCTATA
Source organism: Donacobius atricapilla (assembly GCA_013397315.1). NCBI lineage: Eukaryota > Metazoa > Chordata > Aves > Passeriformes > Mimidae > Donacobius > Donacobius atricapilla. The sequence goes on from WBMY01009458.1 coordinate 3,243,673, forward strand.
AATGTATGTAGAAACCCTTATACATAATGTTCTGCGCTACAAGGCTCATCTCCTAATTGTGATATGCCTGTGATTAGCTGCTATAAAACAGCTCAGCATACAATTTCATAAATACTTGCCATAACAGGCTCTGCAGAGGGGGCCTGCCTGGGCATGGTGCTGCCCATTTATCTTGGCTGGGGTTAAGGCCCCTGGGTCTTGTGGTGCTGCATCCTTTGACTCTGGAGCAAGGAGGGCCAAAAGGCTTGCTTTTTCTTCAGAAGAGGCCATGGCAGTGTCTTGCAAGTGATTTGATGCTTTCAAATGGTGAGTGGCCATATCCATATTGCTGCTGCCATTCATGGGAGATTTGGAAAATGCTGGATTTAGGAAGAATGGGAGATAGAATTTGCATAAGCATTTCCTATACATATAAACATAAAAATATGTATACACACACACATGCCCTGCTGCTTCTAAGCTGGAGGTTTCTTCCACATCAGGTCAGGACACTAATTAGAATGAGTGACTTCTCAAAAACCTTAAAAATTATTTAAATTAATGAGCTTGCTTCACTGAAGCGTGTGAGGGAGAGATCACTCCAAGTGCTCTGATGACAGATCTTCTGACCAGGAGCACAACTGGGGCAAATAATCTCTTACCCCATTAGAGCTGAGTACAGGAAAGGAAAAAGGTGCCCCAAGCACTCCCCAGTATGGTGTGATCTTTATGCTTCCCTGTTCTGCAGTGGGAGCAGACTGGAAAATAACTCTGCTTTCTTCTGAAGATGCTGTGTGAGTTGAGAGAGGAGGCTGCTCCCTGGTAAAGAAAGGTCTTGAGGTAAGTAGGAGATGAGGGACATAAAGCAGGAGAAGCACAAAACCTGATGGAACAACATAGGATAACTCCCTACTTATTGACCTTGTAATGTGAACCCCATGGGCCCAGTAAGTGTGCCAAAAAAATATTGCATGTTATTTTGAGGTTATATTACCTTTTTTTATCCAGCATGGACAAAATTCATGCTCTCTGGTCTGGGCTGAGATTTATAGCAGTGGAGGATATTAGTACTTTTCCGATTACAGCACTCTGGCGGAAGGAGACTTCCATGCATCCCTCTTGCTGCTAGAAGGCTGACAGCCTCTGCATATGCCTGCATGTGTATTATCAAGGGTTATTCATTTCTTTTGGATGCAAAACTAAAATTAGTGTCCCTTGGCTTTTTCCTAACTGCAAATGGCTTTTTAAATATGTAAGAATCAGAAATAATTTTTTTGATACTACCTGGGTCTTTTCTTGAGTCTATCATTCACATGATCATTTGTCATTAGGCACAGTGGGCAGGAGGTTAATTGTAATTGCATGGTCATCTGGACCATTGTGTGATTTGAAGCAGAGTTTCTCTGCTGTGTCAGGTCCAACAGTATATTATCTGAAAGCATTAGTGCCAGGTTGCTCTTTAAATCTGCCAGGGGGAACTGAGGAAGAAGTGATTTAAGCCTTCGATTTAGTGCTCTCCTCTTGCTGTCCGCTTCAGGCCACTTTACTAGTGATTGCAGAATGTGAGCAGAATTAAAATACAGAATTTTTAAATAAGATCAAGTCCAATGTAGGAACTGAGAAGGTGGAACTCTTCATCATGGTAACTTAATACCATGTATCTTTGTTGACAGTTCTATATGTAAATCACTAATTATTCTAAACTATTCAGTTCTCCTCCAGGAAACCTAGACTTCTACATTAAAGGCTGTCTATAAGGAATGAAAGCCTTGCACCAATTCCCCACAGGTTTTATTAAGCTGCGGAGAAAACCCAAGGTTTTTTTTGCATCGTAAGTAAGAGTGATAGAGAGGTCAGCAATTTACCTACATCAGTAGAGATTACTGGGTTTGCGGCCATAATTGTAAGCACTTTATGGCTTCACATTTTCTACGTCGGTGGAGCAGCAAGGTAAGGAGGACACGACTGACTCTGCTCAACTGAGAAGTCCTTTCACAACTTTATGCCAGAGGTGATGTACAGGAGTCCTGTGAAGGTGCAAAACTGCTCAGGGATGTCTTTCATGGGCTCTTTTTGACACAAACTTATTTCAAGCCTTCAGCCTGGCCCAGCTGTGGGTGTTGTGGTTTGGTCCTGTCCCCAGGCTGAGCTGTAGGAGGATGTGTGTGTGGTGGTATGGTATGGCCCTCCCGTAGCCATGGGATGACCAGCTCTCCTGTCCATCAGACAGCACCCAGTTGGTCCCGTGTGAGCTGGGAAGTGGCTGGGTGCTGGACTCGTCCTGTGGTCTCTCGTATGTGTTGGACCATGAACACTGTGTGTTCAACTGCATGGCCTTGAGAGGGGAGGGCAAAAGGAAGATGCCTCTCTGCAGCCTGGTGTAGATGTGGTGGGAGCAGCTGTCGTGCATTCTGGAGGAGGAAGAGGCAAGCCCTTGCCTGGTCATGCAGCCTGTAGGCAGCACTGGTGTGGCTGATGTGTGTAGAGGCATATTTTAAAAGGTAAGGTATGACTAAAACCCCACTAATTAATACTTTTTTTTCTGAATTTTAACTAGAGTTGTGTATTCAGTTTTGCTTTTAAACCATGCTTGCAGAGATGCAAGGATCACCCAGACTATCAGAATCCCTTTCTTATCTTTATCCACCAGCCAGTAGCCATAAATCTCTAAACTCTGGTTACTGTCTTGTTTAATGCTGCATTCATTTTCAGTTGTTTCATCTTTGTAGCTATTTTGTACTCTGTTTCATTGTAAATCATTTGCTTGCTTCTGGTCCAAAGTTCTTTGCAGAGAGAAACAAGCTGAAGGCTTCTAAATTCCTACATTATCCCTGGAAGAGACAGCTTCATCACCTTCTGCTTCTTTCCTCAGGCTGGAAAAAGGCAGCCTTGGAAAGCAAAACTTCTTATTTAGATTTATTCTAAAATCTAATTTCTCTCGAGCAAATGAAAGCATCCTTTTTTTTTTTCTCTCTTCTTAAAAATAATTAAGACTTGCCAAAAATCTTTCTATGGATGAGTGTACAGTGATCCTTTGCTTTCTCCAGCTCTTGCTTTTCGTCTTCTTTCTCCTCTACCATCAATTTCTGTTATTCTTGGCCACCTTTCTCGAAGGAGCTATTGATTAAAGGATGCAAACTGTCTCAGATCCTGCATATCAAGCTGCTCTTTTTTTTTTGTTGCTATTGCTCAGTATGTGAAAAGCATCCATTTTTGCACTGCAGTGCAGCTTTACCCAGATATCTGGTCTCTCCATCTCTTTTTTTTTTTTTTTTTTTTTTCCTTTGCCCTCCCATCCTGCTAAATGGACATCTTGTCAAACCCTGTTTGTACTGACTGACAGCTATAGAGGTCTTGGAGAAAAAGCCAGATACCTGCACATACACTCTTAACAAACAGAATCAAAATGTCAAGGCACAAATGAAATATATCACTGTGCTTCCCTGTCAGATTTTGCTAATATCACCTGGCTAAATTGACAGAGGAACACCTGCAGCAAGTTAACCTGTTTTTATTAGCAGTTTTTTCACATATTTATATTTGGTTATGAATACAGGGACTGCTGGGGAGACAGCTTTCCGTTATTTCCTCACGGGATGAAATACCCCCTGTACTTCATGCCAAATACAGTTGGGGCAGTGAAGTCACTTTCAAAATGCACAGCAATTAATAAAGAAAGAAAAAATAATTTCACAGTCTGTTGTTAAATTAGCAATTCTTTAGTGTGTCTAGAGTTTCTGACAGAATTAATATGCACTCAGATGCCTTGGGCAGCCTTGGTGCATATCATTTACCCAACAGCTGTAAGAGCCAAATGCAGAGACAAGGAGTGGTGCCTGATTGCAAGGGAAATACTGGAATTATCTGTCTAGTAATCATTTAGCAGCCTTGTTCACAAATAATCAAGAAACATTTGGATTTGGATTACATCCCTCATTCTTTCAAGACAAATGTAGGAGAAACAGTGGCTGGAAAATGATATGTTAAGTAACATGGGTGAAAAAAAGGCAGGGAGCAACATACATTTGAGCAGGGAGAAGAAAATATACAATAAAAGTGCAATAAATTTCCCATGGATTGAAGGGGAGTATTTTTATAGCAGCTTTCTGCAAATTGAATGCATCTACATAAATAATGTAGCGACACATTTAATTGCAACTATTTATTTTTAAATTTGGCTGGATGATGAGAGAATTTCTGCATGGAATAATGAACCTTGTATTTTTACCACTTGCACAAATTTGAAAAAAATAAATTGTAAATGGTATTTGGGCTAAGTGTCAAGAGCCACAGAAGTTTCTGGCTGCTCTCTAGTTCATCTGAAAAGAAACCAACATCCAAAAGTGCATCCATATGGAATGGATGCTAGATATTGGGGAGGCCAAGAGATGACGGGGGGAAATGTTACCAGTCCATACTTGAGTCTGGAAACTCCTATTTGGTCTTTCAGTGCAAAGTGTACATCTTCAAAGAAAAGAATTAATATGAATGTTTTACATTAGCCTTCTGCTGGCTTTGCTGGTGGTGGTCTCATTTTCAGGCTTTCTTCTCAAAAAGACTAGTAACCTCTTTTTCCCTCTCAGTTTTTTTTGGTGGGCCTTCTCTTCCTCATGACAAGACTGATTCTTTGTATTCTCCTTCAGTCTCTACATTTTAGGGCTGCTGAGAGGACAGGCAGCATCTTCCTGTAGCACCCTCACCTGCTGGCTATCACAGGACAGGTTCCACAGCGCTTGACACGGCTTTGAAAACAAGGTGTGGAATTGGAGCTGGCAGTGAGGAGCGGCAAGCTGTTGAGGGTGGTTGTGTATGAGACATAAGACAAGCAGGTTACAATCCTTTTTCTTGCAAAGCATAAGTATGTCAAACCAAGTGTTCAGTGCCCTTGTGCCTGTGCCAACTGCTCCCTTTTCTCCCCTCTTGGTGTCTTCCAGTCTTCCCTTGAAGAAATCCAACATGAATGGTTTCTGTAAAGCAGAAGGTTTGGTTTGAGTTTGTATTCCCAAGCTGCCTTAGAAGCCCTGTTCAAGTTGATGCAATGCAAGGGTGCAGAGATGCAGAAAAAAATTACAAATAAAGGCAGTGCTGAGTTTCCAGGGCAAACAAACTCATAAAGGCAATGCTTATTTCTTCAGATATAGCTGGAGAGCCATGTGAGCTACATGCGAACAAGAGTATTCCTTTATAATAGTTTGAGAATTAAATCTCCATAAATTAAGCTTTGGCAGCTCACAACCTTAAATAAAAAGCCTGTGAGAATGCCAGCATTGCTGCTGCAAAGTGTGCTTCAGGCTAGTGCTTTACGGTGTGGGGAAATAGATTTGGCAGGAAGGACATCATGGTAGGACTTCATGTACCACGAGGGAAAGCGTTTGCTTTGCTTTACTTTTTGCTTCATACGTGAATTTCTGGAACAGTTGCGTATATTAAACAGCCATTTTTGGGGCAAGAACAAAGCCTTTGAGAAGAGGCAGTGGACAGGGTTCTTAGCAGGATGTCTCTTCCCAATAAATGCTTTTGTCTCAGAAAAGTACTGTTTGCATGCAAAGCAATGTTTATGTTATATGGAAAGTAATTTTTATATGTCTGATAAAACATCTTCTTGGGATATAACTGCATTTTCTTTTTTCATCTGGGCTTTTGGGCTTTTTCTGACTGGACTGGAGTCGTGGCAGTTATAGCTAGTTCAAGGCAAGGATGAACTCCAGCATCCAAAAGCCACGAGGCTCCCTGCCCAAATAGTATTGAGATTGGCTTCAAAACCAGGAGGTTTAAAGTGTCAAGTTACATTGTTTTATCTTGTGTTTGAGCATTTTTTATATGCAGCAAGTTTTCCTCCAGAAACAGGAGAGATAGTACAGAAATAAATTCTCTGATGAATTGCAACACAGAAGAAAAGCTCCCAATATTGTCAGGCTGGCATGGGAAGAGCCAGCAATGCCTCAGGTTGCCCTTTGTTGAACTTGTTCCTAAAGAGGAGCTGTTTGGTGGAGTTACTTGGCAAGGCAGATGAGCTGTAAAATGTTGTAGTGTTTGTCTGACCCAAAGGGGTAGTTTTATCAACTTAACAAATAATATCAGTATTTTTATGTCTGGTTAATTAAACTGACGCATTCTCTCTGTATGTGACAGGGTAACTGCTTGATGTTTCTGTTCTTGGTTGTTTGTTTAGAGCCTGCTCAGCTTTTCTGGTTAAATTTCTCAGGGTATTAATATTTGCTATGTCTTCCTTGCACACACTCCTTGATTTGTGGCCTTCAAACAAGCATCTCGTGGTATGCATATCAGGGCAGAATTTAGCTCAGTGAGACCTCCTTCTATAACTCCAACCAGTGTGCTCCAGTGTAAAAACCCATGAGCTTCTGTGGATGGAGGCATGCCTGAAGGGAGGTGTTCTCCAAGAGATATGTCTGTATTTCTTTCTGTGTACCTCTCAGGTGCCTGCCCACAGCAAAATTTGCTATCATCACCTATACCTTAAAATTTCAATGACAACAAAATACCCCAACAAAAATCACACACCAAGAAACATCACTTCCCTGGAGTCATTGTTCTGTGCATAAACCCATTTAGCACACTTAGTTCTATCAACTCAGGATAAATCCTTCCTTATCTTTTTTTTGGCCAGGGCTGTAAAAGATCCATCTCCATTGTCCTCCAATGGAAGTTGAATAGATGTGTCTGGAGTGACATATGTTCAGCCATAAATTACAGAGGAACAATTTTAAAACAAATTGTCTACAGCCAGTCCTGCCGAATCTACCTCCTGAGACAGATGATCATAAAGCTAGAAGCAAACAAGCGCTTAAACATTTGACGCCAGCTTTGAAAGGATCCTTTTGAGTAGGTGTTAGCATCACTGTAGATTGGTGGGATGCTGCCTATTTTAGACCAAATGGTCAGTGGAAAGCCTGATTTTAACCAGCAAGAAATCTTGTTCACACAAATGAAGTTAAGCAAGGTAGAGCCAATTGCAGGGAAATATTTTAAGAATTTTTAATTCTTTTTACGGTCTGCATATGTACAGTTTATTAGTTCAGGCTAAAACCTTAAAATGTTGGTAGAATAAACACACATGGCATAAATCATCAAAATAAATCCTCCCAATCATCATATTTCTTAACCACAATGGTTTGCAGTTGTCCAAACCACAATATAATTAAGGAATGTTTTTCTCTGTGCGGTTGGGCTTCAGATCCCTATGGCAGACTAAACCAAAAGACTAAAACCCTTTCATTGAAGTATTGTGCCAGCAAACATGTAGCTTTAAACAGCCCTATTTTCCAGAAGATTTTGCCAACTGATCTTTGCACTACTGTCTGTAATAGGTGCATACAGATGGACACAGGGGGGTTTGGCTGCATCATTTTCAAGTTTGATCCTGTCCCCCAGCTGCCATTAGGGACAATGCTTGTTATTGCTATTCAGTCAATGCTGCTGTCGAACTCGAGGGAGTTCTGTGGCTTGTCCATCAATCCTCCCCTTGCTTAGCAGGACAATGCAGCTTGAATGTTTAAAGTCGCTATTCACATAATAAAGGATAACCCGGGTGCGTGTCTTTGTGTGCAGAAACCCCCAAAATAGATTCCTGTGCCTCTTGGATTATGTGTGGGGCCGGGCATCTTAAGTTATGTTTACGAGCATGTGGAAACAAATGTCTCTCTGCTGCCTTCTGTGTCTTATATTGTATTTTTCCTTTAGATGCAGCATTATAAATCATGGCTTCCTCTGTTTAAGGGAGTAAAATTATTTGTTTGCCTTCATTAAAAAAAACAAAGACAGTAATTTAGGAGTAATTGAAGTCCATCTTTGTCCCACACCTCAGAGAGCAAAGTGAGGATACACAGATTTTTATAGACATAGAGATTTATGAAGATACATAATTTATAAATGTAATATGCAGAAAAACTGTAGCAATAGGATGTGGACTTCCTTTTTTTTATTCTAAGCCAGATAGTTGAGGTTCAGGGAGATCAACCTGGATCTGTCCCTTGTAGCCAGAGAGCAAGGTACACTGCAGGTGCTACCTGTGCTGAGAGCAAAAGGAGCCCTTGTACGTGCTTGCCCAGAGCACGCAGCTGCTGGTCACAGAAATTCTGAGTTTGCTAGGAAATGACATTCCATCTTAAATGCTTTCTCTAGAAATGTACCAGTTTCTTTCAGGTTTTTTTTTGGACAGGTAAGTTTGGCAAAAAGGAAGACCCCACAAAACCAGAGCACAGCCATCTAGCCCTGCAATTGACACAGCCTGAGGGAGCAAGCCTGTGCAGTGCTAAATGCTTTTGAAAAACCTCCTGTTCCCCTAAGAGCATTTACTTTCCATAGCTTGCCTCCCTTCTGCGAAATCAAGCCCAAATGTTAGTGTGGGTTTGCATATGTGCCAGGATAAATCTCTTTCCATGCTCCTCCATCACACTGCTGAGAGTTTAGGCTCGACTCAGGTTTTGCCTCATTGATTGCTTTAAAATCTTCTTTAGAGCGAAGTCAGAACATGCAGAAATATAGCCCATTAAGATACTAATGTAAGCATGAGTATTTTCAAATGTGTTGTGTTCTAGGTATTTTTATGTCTTGAAAACGTAGTTTACTTGGGAATTTGATGAATTTTTCAAAGTGATGCCATGTGATGAAGTTTTATACCATTTAGAAGAAAGACATTAATGTCATTAGTGGCAGTTAATTCTTAGTTTTCTATGGTTATGTCATAAAATTGTTGTGTCTCAATTTAGTGAGCCATGCAATAGAAAAAAGTGGTATTTCAGACGAAGGAACTGAAATTACTAATTTATTTATATTCTAGTTTTTAAAGTTTTATTTGTATTCAGAGGTAGAGCTGATTTCAATGCAGAGTGGAAATAATTCAGTCTGAGTTAGTGTGGGGTTGGGCAGGACAGCATCAAAAGACAATGTTTTCTTAGAACAAAAGGAAAAAAAGCTTCAAAGAATATTTCCCATTTGAGATGCATGAATTGGTTTAAATCCAAGCTAGGGGCTGAGTCTCTTTTTTCAAAGTGCAGAGCCTGTAGATGCCTCAGTTGTCCAGCAAGCTCCAGGACATCATTTAAAAGGGCCTTTAGCAGGTCTTGGACTGCAGCATTGGGTGCTGGACTTCCTGAGAGATGCTGGCAAGTCTACTGGATTGAAGCAAACCAGCAGCTTCAAATTACAGTGTTTTATTAGCAGGTATTTATTTGATTCCCTTCAAATCCCCAAGGCATGCTACAGGAAGCAACATAGCACTATTGCAGATAGAAGAGACCAAGCCTAAAAGAGATATAATCAGGGCATTTCACACATTTTTCTGTAGCTTTGTAGCTTTGGCAGCAATTTCAGAGTCAGCCCGCAGTTCAGGAAAGCTTATAGGGAGGGCTGGATTAGCTCTTGGGAGCCTGCTTATTAATTTTGCAGGATGCTGTGTGGTGGGTTGCTGTAGTTCTGAAATCCTTTTTAGGAAAGCTTGGCATTCATATGTTTATGCTTGTTGGGAGACACAAAGACAGTCCATTGTGGTTTTCTGTTTTGTTTTTTCTTGTAAGTAAAAGAGCGTGTCAGGAGCACAAGCTGAGGCTTGGAGCCTCTCAGCATTTTAACTGATTCCACATTGTAAAGACTGTACCTCACTAAACCCTTTTATAGGTTTTGGACACATCTAAGGCAGCAGTACCCTCTTCTCAGTACAAACACTTCAAGGCACGGCAGCTCCGGAGAGCAGGGGTTGATTTATTTGTAGCTTGTTTTTGCTCAGATCCTTCAACTCTCAAGGCATATTCCCTGCACCAGAGCAATGTGCTAATGAAAGCAGAGCTGATGAGCTACAGAGCTGAAAACACACACATACACACACACACATACACACACACACACCCCTCCATATCCTGCTTCTGTTTCAGCTGAGAGCTGCCTCATTGTGGACTATGGTCTGTCCATGGGGCAGAGAGTTTTACACTGCGGTTACTTTTAAAAGCCGTGACAATTTGAGCTGTGTGTCCCTGTCTGAAGAAGCTGGCAGTCTGTAAAGGTAAACGGGACTGACGATGGGAAAGAGAAGCAAAGGGACTTTCCAGGCTGGGGAGGAAACCTCAGGTTCAGCCAGATAACCTGTGTTCCATCTAGGGTAGGCATTCTTATCCTCACTAATTTTTGTTAGATTTAGTCTTTTAGCTTTATTTGTGGATTAGTGGCACTACCTTATGAGCTATACTTGTGGTTTCTGATTACTGTGGAGACTAATTTGGTGCTCTGCGAGGGAACCAGTGTAATTCCTGTTTGAGTTTCGTGTTCTGGGACATATGAAAGGTCACTTTACTTATCCTAAGCACTTAAGTACTGCGAACTTATCCTCCCAGCATCAAGAGAGTGTGAAGAGAGTAATAAGTTGGTCCTTTTTTATATCTCCTGGAGTTTCAAAGGCTTATAGGGTCATGTTTCCTAGCTTTTCTCTACATGGACAAAGCTGGAATTCCGACTAATACTAATTATGGGCTAGAGACCAATAGAGTATTCTACATGCAGCTGGCTGATATTTTACATTATCCCTTGCCCTTTGTGGGATACTTTAACTTCCTGGACGTCTGCTAGAAGCTCCGCACTGTGAAGAGGAGACTGTATGGGAGGTTCCTGGAGTGTGTGGAATATTAATTTTCTGGCATACCTGGTGAGTGAACCTACCAGGCAGTGCCCTGCTGGACCTACTGCTTACGAAGAGAGTAGGGCTGGTGGGAGATGCGGTGGTCAAAGGCCGCCTTGGACATTGTGACCAAGGAATTATAAAGTTTTCAATTCTTGGTGAGGTAAGGAAAGGGGTCTACAAAACCTGCCTTGGACTTCCAGAGGGTAGACTTTGGCCTGTTCAGGACAGTGGTTCAGATAAAGTCCTTAATAACAAAAGGGTCCAGAAAGGCTGGACATACTTTAGGAAGGAAATCATCTCTCTGGCAGCTGGTGACAGGGTGAGAAGAAATGGCCTCCAGCTGCACCAGGTGAGATTCAGGTTGGACATCAGGAATAATTTCTTCACTGAAAGGGTTGTCAAGCATTAAAATAGACTTCCCAGGGAAGTAGTGGAGTCACCATGCCTATGAGTGTTCAATAAATGACTGGATGTGGCAATTGGTGCTATGGTTTAGTTGACATGGTGCTGTTCAGTTAAAGGTTGAACTCAATGATCTTGGAGGTCTTTTCCAGACTTAATAATTCTATGATAGTTGGCTGGTTTTACTGACACAGTCACGTGAGTATGGAAAGCCTCAGATGTGGTCCTTGCTTCCAGCACGTGTTGCCTTGGGTTAGTGTGCAGCAAAGGCATGGGGCAGCTGGGGAGGAGAGTAGCCCTGCCTATTGGCTGCAGTCTGCAGCCAAAGCTCAGGGAAGGGATGGTTACAGGGATGCAGCTGCAAATCATTTGATGTTAAGGCTTGCAGAAAATAATCTGGCAGGTAGTCTCAGCTGGCTAGTATTACTGACTTGTTCTTCCCTCTTTTTGCTTTGTCTCCTCACTGGTACTCACTGTCTCTACTACTGGTATAGCACATTCAGCATGTTGTTGGCAGAGGCCAGGTTTCATTCTAAGAGGACCAGTGGTTCTACCTCCATCCACCCACATTCCTTCCAGGAGCCAGTGTCTTTCAGCATGGCTCTTGCCAATTGCTGAAATTGCTAATTGAATCCAATTGCTGCTGTTGGTTTAAGGGATCAGCTCGTGCCATTGCAATCGCAAGATGCTCTTGCTGCTATCCTTCACCATGGCAATCTCTCTCTGGCCCCTTTAAAGTGTGCCTGCAGCAAGAGCCTGCGCAGATGCTAATGCTCTGTGCATGCCACATTTTGTGGTTGCTATTAAAAATAAAAAGAGTGAAATTGATTTGCTAATAATGGATGTGCTACTAGCAGAAACACATCCCACTTGTACCTAACACTAGCAGGTTGTTTATGGCATATTTGCTATCTCTAAAAATAATAATTTTTTCCTAGCGACCAATTTAATTTAAAGACTATTTTCACACATCACTGGCTGTTAATCAGTTAAAGAGTTTTAGCATTAAAAAGAAAGAAGTGGATCTCATCAACAGCTTCAAACTTGATTTCATTTCTTTTTAGCTGTCTTGCAGCAGATTATGGGGAGTCTTAAGCTCATTTTATTTCTCCTGCTTTCCTATCCCCTTTAAAAGAGAGATAGTACCACTATCTATGTGACTGGGCTGTTCTAGTTCTGTGTATCCTTTCAATAGCTGGTGAATTGGAAATACTGAGATAAAAATATAAGAAGACTAAAATAAGATTTAATTAGGAATTAAACACCAGACACCCATGTAATTTTAAATTAAGTCATGTATACTTCATGAAGAGACTATAAGATTGACTGTCAGAAGAGGAGTGGTAAGATAAGAGACCAAAACCCAAGATACATGCAAGGTAAGTTGTTTTTGGCCCTGTTCTGCTCTGAAAATAATCTGCAAAATGTCTGAGACATTGCCACCAGCGGCATAAAGTGGACAGGGGACCCAGCTCCTGCTTTTGACTGTTTGGCTCAGCCAAGGCTATGCTCATCCACCTACTGTGATACTTGCTCTGCAGTATGGAGGACTAGGGGGCCCCTGGGTCAGCTTTCATCTAAACAGGGTCCATTTCATCACAGGCTCTCTGTTAAACAATTGCTGCTTGAACCATCTCACAGGCAGTCCTCTGTGCTGTGTACAAAACAAACACAGGAAAAGATACACAGGGAAGTGTTTCAATAGATACAAGTTGTGCCTGAGAAACCCATGCAGCTACAGCTCCTTCTATTCTTGGGCATGGTAATGCAAAGTGTGGTTTCTATCAGGAGCTGCCGGTCATGACAGCCTGGAAGATTGTGCTAGGGGAACCCTGCAAATCCCTCTGTCTTCCCCAAAGCAGCTGCTGATGTGTGGGTTCAGCTAACACCATTCACAGTGGCACTTCTTGCATTTATTTTGATTTTCTATACTCTCCTTTTTTGTATAACCCTTCTCCTGTCCCTGAATTCTTCCTTTCTAATTGACACAGAAATATTTCACCTCGGTCCAACAGGATGCTCTCTGCTGCCTGTTTGTTTTGAGGACTCATGCTGTTATCTTCAGTGTAACGTAATGCTCTTGAGTATTCCTCCTAATACTTTTTTAATAGAAATGGGACTTACCTGACCCATGAGAGCCTGCAGTTTATACAAAAATCAGTCTAGTTCAGTTCTATTTCACATCTCTCATTAAAACATGGGTTGTTTGCCTTGTGCATCTCTTGGCTCCATATTTATTCATGAAAACTACACGTTCCCTTTGAGCTGAGCTACGTATTGTACCATCATCAACAAGCTGCACCTCGTTTAAAATCTGTCAAGGAAAACTGACTTATTTTGCATTTGCTGCTTTGCACAAAATAGAAGCACAGTAAACTCTTGTGCTGTAATGATTTTCTGTCTGTCTTGATAGAACATAATGAGATAAATTCAGGTCCTTTTTTGCGGGCTAATTATATTGAGTACACACTAGATGTGCGTTGCTGTCCTTACATGTTGCACATTTTCATGCTTTCATTTCCCCATCTCTGTTGTCTGCGTGTGCAAGGGTGTTTGATTTGGCTTCGAAATACAAATTGTGGGCTAGAGAGGAAGCATTTGGTGGTCTGCTCTCTCAGAAGACTCTCCAGAGACTGTGTAATAGTCCTTGCTGTAGGTAGGGCAGCATTTGAAGGTGATTGTAAAGTAAATAAAAGAACTTAAGTATGTGCTGGAAACTGAGGGATGTGCTATAAAGCATGAGGACAGCTTGTGGTAAGTCTGCTAAAAGCCATGAAGAACAGATTGAGCCATAGAACAGATTCAGATCTGTTCATTGGTCCTGGTGTCTGAGCACAAAGCAGAGCAACTGCCCCCTGCAGATGGATACCACAGCCTAGGAGTGGAGCACTAGTTGGATGAGGAGCAATTCTGGGAAATGGGTTTTTAAAACCTATAAATCCCTCCAGTCTAACCAGTTGTTCTCTGCCTGTCTTGGGAAGAAAGGGAAGCTGTGAAATAGTGTGGGAGGGTGCTTGATTTGGGGAGGTCAGAAGGGAGATGATCACCCTCTTCAGCAGGGTGGAGAAGCTGCAGATCCATCTTGGTGACCTGGCAGCATGTGCTGGGCTTGGGACCTGCTGCAGGTCTGCGTGGTGCCTGCTGTGAGAGAGTCGTAGTCCAGACAAGGCTGTGGAGGTGGGGCCTGGGGGAGGTCTGTTGGATGTTCTTGAATCACACATTTGATGCATGAGGGAACTTCATCACCAAAGACTTACTGCTCAACTCTGGGAGTTGGGAATTGATGTGCAAGTGTCTCACCTTTGGTGAAGAAACTACTGACGTAAAAGGGAAGATGTCAAGGGAGTTTCTCTGGTGCTGCAGGAAGCAGAGCCAACTTTAGAAGCAGTTGTCCTAGTTGGCCCACCAGAGGAAAGGGATGACTAGTGTAAAAATCTATATTTACTTTACCCACAGTGAAGATGGATTCTGCCATCACTTGCTGAGTTTTAGCACATGCTGTGATTGTCTGGGACATTCCTGATGGGATAATATTAGTGTTTTTTCAGTGAACTCATTTTCTTTGCAAGCTAATTACAACTGGGAGGGTTTGAATGCAGATGGAAAGGCTCTGGGATTACCAGGTAACCTCCTCAAGTCTGATAGCAGATCTGTGCATCATTAATATCATCCTGGGCAGCAATATTTTTAAGCAATTCAGAAGGAAGAAAGGTAACAGCACTTTAGAGCTGCCTTTACATGTCTCCGTGTCTGTTCCTGGAGACAAACAGAAAATCAACATTTTCTCCTTTTGCTAACAGTGCATTTGTAATTCTGTATATAATGGTTTGATACAGAGCAGGCTGGGTTTTTTTCCAAAAAAAACCACTTGCAAACCTGTGCCTGTCACTGCTTCTGACTGGGTGTGCACATACAGGTGAAGTGCAGAGAGCTTTGCATAGGTGAAAAAGCACTTGTTTCAGTAGGATGGAAACAAGACATTACTGTATTCATTTCTAACTACTTAAAAAAAAACCCCAAAAAACCACAAGCTACCCATAGCCATGGATTTGTAAGAGAAAAGGTAGCTCTCAGATCAAGTCTTTGTGCTTTGTCATGCATATATATTGGAGCTGGAAGAAATATCACGTATGGTGAGCATGCCTGGTTCAGACTATACCCAGAATAGCCTGTCATATGAAACACTTTAAAATTCATCACAGGTTTGCAGGGGGAAAGACCCTAGGGAGGTAGCCTTATCACAGTGTCTTAAAGATGTCCATCTTGAGAACCCTCCACCACTGTGTTGTTACTGTTTGCTGAGAAATTGATTTCTGGGTGTGGAACATCTTAAAAAAAAACATGAAATGTATTTTACCTGTTTTCCTAAGACTAAAAAAAAAAAAAAAGTCACAGTAGTGTTTCTAAAGCAGAGCCCGAATAATGTTACCTCTAATGCATTCAACAAGGAAAATAAATATCCAGCGATGGCAGATGCTAGGGGAAAGAAATAATCAACAAATTCACATTCTGTTTTCATGCAGATATTTAAGTATGCACTATCTGTTAGTGGCATAGGCTGTTTTAAAGTATGCAAACTAAATAGCTCATGAGTATTTGTCTGTTTTATAGCTGAAGCTATGGGGTTTTTTTTAAAGGAAATGTGAAGAGACTAATTTTATGATGGGAGAGCTTAGCCTGTGGTTCTTCTTTTCACAGTATGCAGACCTGGGTTCTTCAAAGCTTCACCCCACAGTCCATCCTGCAGCAAATGTCCCCCTCACAGCTACACACTTGATGAAGCATCCACATCTTGCCTGTGTGAAGAACACTATTTTAGGAAGGAATCAGACCCACCTACAATGGCCTGTACAAGTAAGCATGTGCTTATAGGGTTGTTTTTAATCCTTTCAAGCTGTTCCTGTACTGTGACTAGACATTATGATACTAACTAATGTGCTTTTTCAGGCTCTGCACTGGAGTCTGAACTAGTCTTGACGCACTTGTAATGTCACTGTCTTTGTCCACTGTGCTTCCAGTTACACAAGAAGAGACTTTTCAGTGCTTTTTGCTTTGAAAGCTGGCATCCAAGCCAGGAAGAGTTTTTGTAAGGAGAAAATGCTCTGTCTGTCCCCCCACACTTCTGGGTGGACCCAGCCAGCAGCATGGCATCAGACACCCATGTCAGAGTGTGCATGGCCACCAGTGTGGGGCACGCAGGTGGAATAAACACCAGGTAGTCCTTGCCAGCAACAGGCATGGATAGAATCTCCATGGTCCTGCTTGGTGTCATCCCCTAGCTCATTTTCAGTAAACAAGCCAGGAGGGAGCCCTGTCTTTCAAATCTGCCTGGAGATGGTCACTCTTTTCAATACTCTGTGATGGAAACTGCTTCTCCAAAATGTCGCACTTATTCCCTGGGTGTAGAGGGCGGGCAATATAACAGGCACATTGGGGTACTAGGAGTCCAGGGTGGAGTTGGTGTAATCAGAATTGGTAATTTTACCCCTCTCCTGCCATCCATGAGCTGTCCTGTCAGCTGTACCTTGAAAGTCCCTTGTTCAGTTTGTTTCAGATACTTAAGGCCACAATTTCCATGCCCCCAGATAGTTCTGCTGAGCACAGCACAGATCTGAGCTGGGGCTGTCATGCTCCAAATGTAGTTTTTGTGGTGTAGAAGTGGTTGAAAATTACTGAAATGGAGTTGAACTACTGGTGCAGGAGCAGTTGGGGCTTCCAAGAAACTTAAGCAATGGGGGAAAAAAGTAGATTTATGACTCCGTACATGCTCGGAGCCACTGGACAATGCCAGTGGTGACTTCTGTACTGTAGGGAAGTACTTTGCATCATGCAGGGATGGTAGCAGCTTTTGTGCCTTTCCCAGTGAGTACAGATGTCCTTCCTAAGTTTCCTAGCTTTCCAAGTTTTCACTCCAAAAAGAGAAAGAAAAAGTCTGTTCCTGTTGAAGACACACTCAAAGAAAATTGCCCTTGGCAGCTCTCTGCTTGCCCACAGGAGGCACTTGGAGCAGAATTGGGCCCCTTGAACTCTGCCTTTGATTTTCACCGGGCAAAGGAGCATGGCTGTTGGAAGCTGTGCTGCAGGGAAGGAGAAGGCAGCCTTAGGCAGCATTGGAGTCACTGGTGCTGTCAGATCAAAGAGGTCTAGGGGGATGAGTCATGCAAGCACTTCCCAGTTTATTAACTAGGTATGCCAGTCTTTTGGAGCCATAGCCAAGGTGAGTTATAGCCTGAAAAAATCTGATACCAGCATTTCTTGATGTTCCTTCTGCCCCTTGGCCTGACTTAAAAAACTCAGATAAATATGGTCCAGTGTAGTATTGGGAAACACACTGAGCTCTGGGAACACCCATAAAGTAAAGTAGGCTTTTCTATGCAGACAGAACCAAAGCCAGCAATTGAGAGAGAGTTATGCCAGACTCTGGTGTCCTCTATGCCTCCTGCCCACCATCAGTGGTGTTGCTCTCTGCCCTTCTCAGAATAGAAGGGTACACATCCAGTCTGTCCGGTTGGTGCATAAGCACAGGGAAGGAGCTGCCATCCCAGAGGAAGATGTTTATTCATGCCTATGGCCTGAGCAGCGTTGGCAGGGCTCAGAGAGGCACAAGCAAGTTAGGTGAACAACTCTTGTTAAAAAGAAATGAAGTTCAAGAGCCTGTGTCTCCCAGGTTTCTAGTGCAGTTCAAACCCTCTAGGCAACAGCTGTAATTTCCAACTCTGCAAATGCCATGGGATTTTCTTTTTATGTTTGTTTGGAGGTTTTGTGCTTATTTATTGATGGTGTCTAAGTTTGTTGGCTTTTACTGTTTGGGTGGTTTTCTTTCAGGGTGGGTTTTACTTTTGTTTTGAGAGTTTACTGTAAGCTAGTGTAAAGCCCAGACATAGTACCTGAAGCTGTGTTAGGATATGGCTTGGCAGGGTACCAAGCCCGTCTGGGGCAGATGAGAAGTTTAATACTGATCAAGGCACAGCTCAGCTTCTGTTTCCCAGTGCAAGCCCCGGAGCCACAGTTGGCATTGCAGCACTTCTGCTGGCATTCACGCCTCTCATCCCAAAAGCAGGGTGGAATATCTGAGCCTTCTCCATGTGCTTCTGTCACCCTCACTCTCTCCATGCATCTTTTCTTAGGATTTTGTCCTAATACTGCTGTATTTGTGCTAAAGGCGATGAGGAGGGCCTCATGTGCTGTGCCAGTGCAGCAGCAGGGGTAGAAGATCTTGGCAGGGGCAGTAAAGAGTAGGTAGAGACACTGGTGTTTTAAACCAGTCCAGTTATATCTGGAAGGCAACAGCTCATCATGAGCTAAAACACAAGTGAGAGAGACTTGAGTCATGACTGGTAGGAAAATATTGCAAGGGTTTTTTTTAATGCTTTTATTATTTATTGCCACAGAAGTTAATAATATTCATAGGATTCCGTCAACAAGAAATGCCGTTAATTTTAGAGAATACATCAATGTCTGTTTTCAGGTCTACACCTGCAAAGTCCCCTTGCCACTCAGTACAGCTGTAAAATCGCATTTCCTAATTTAAAGCAAGTGTATTTCAGTTCCAAGCTGCATGAGTCTCCCCACCACCAGCATCACTAAAGAAAACTAACTTGTTCAGTTAAGTTCAGGGCAAGGGAGGAATACATTTTTGTTCAATTTTTCCAGTTTCTTAAGTATGTTTTGTAAGTAATGATTGGTAATTTTGAAACTAATAGTGCTGTGATGCAGTCTGAAATAATTAATGCTCTCAGACAAAAAAGGAAAAAATTTTGGTCCTGGTGGACATTTGAGAATTCTCTTAATATTATTTCATACCTTCCAGGAAGTAATTGCATTTTATTTCTTCGCAATTAGCTTCAGTTCCTTGCACACATCTCTTTAAAACCAAAACAGTTGCACCCTTTTCTTTTCTCCTCATATCTCTGTGAGTAGCCTTATTGTTGTTCAGAGCATGTTAGGGAAATATCTGTAGTATTATGACACATGGGACAAATCCAAGACTTTACTGTATTTACTGTAATAGTCTACTTGCAAAAAGTTTACAGTTAACTTTGAGTGTTTATGTACATATTCTTCTGTCTTGAGAGTAATTTCTCTCTTGGGTTATATTTTTAAAATATGTGCATCAATAAACAATAGGCTTGCTGTCCATCAAGAAAAATACCAGTATCTTTGTTTTCAGAAAGTATTTGCCTCTTGTCAGAAAGTTGTCGTGCAAAAGGGTGAATCTTAGGGTATAAAGTAGCAAAATCAAAACTTATATGTATCTTTTTAAAAGTCAGCAGACTAGTACCTGCACTCTTGATAACAGGAGTTTGGAAATTAAAGCAGACCGCCTTACCAGATCTAGGGCCCTCCCTATTCTGAAGGTAAAACACCTTTTTTTTTTTTTTTCTCCCAGCTGGGGTTTAGCCAAGTTTTATTCAGGTACAGTTTCAGGATTTTTCAAGTAAGTCTTGTTAGATATCTATTGACTACTAAAGACCTTTTTCTGAGGCCCTGTGAGAACGCTGATTTTATAGGTTATAAAGTCCCACCAGTTTTAAAGCATTTCCTCTGAAGCTGATGTTTTTAAGCCTTCAAGAAGAGTAGCTGACTTTTCTGTACAAAGCAACTAAAAACCTCTGGTGACTTTACAAAAGTAATAATTTATCCCCTGTTAAAGACACATTGTCCAGTAAGTGTTTCTTGTGCCTGAGTTCTTTATTTTTTCCTAGAGTACTGGCATCAGCAAAAGGGCATTCATCCAGTGGAAGGAAAAATAGAGCAATTTAACCAGTAAAAAACGTATAAAAAATCCTCAAGTGCAATACAAATAACCCCATACAGCTCCAGTGATGAATTCCATAGTTTCCATTATATCAATACAAGTATGACACTGCAGAAAATAATCCTGGCTTGGGCTGTATGTTGGTGTCATTAGCTAAATAGTGCTGGATCCCTGGGGTGCAGCTTGGGAGGGGATTGCTTCCTGTTAGTAGGGATCTGAAGGGATCACAGAACAAAACAAAGATGATCTGGCATTTCCTAAGCTAACTTAGCTTTTTTCTTCAACTGCTTTTCCTCTAAAAAACAAAAAAATACATCAGAATTATTTATTTCTTTTGGCAGTGAGTTTCTCATTGAATCAGAACAGCTTGAGTCAAAATCATGACTGTGTCTCAGTTAATCAGAGTTACAGATTTTATAGACTCCGAGACGGGACTAGAAAAAGGAAATGGAGGAGAATGCTTCTGGTTTATAAGGTGATTTCATTTTTGCAGCACTGCCTCTTTTAAATAATGAATCAAGTTTAATTATCACAACAAAACAAGAAGATGACAGCCTAAGTCAGCCTGTTAGATTCATATGGATGTCTAGCTACCGAAGCTACTTGTTGGACTCTTCAAGGAACTGATCATGGATTTTGACAACTTCATTCAAACTGAAGAGAATTGTGTTGTGCTGCCTTCCCTCACAAAAATCCCGGCCTTTGCCCTCTAGTTTCTGGTAGTGCTGTGACTAAAATCCATCCTGGCTTGCTTTGATAAATCTCGTATTTCTTCCTCATTCATTAGCGTTCCCTGATGACTTGACACTAGGATATCTTGCATGAGACTCCTGCTTGTCCTTTCACATTGTCTTCAGGGTGTATCTGTGGCTTGCGCTTCATCTGCAACACAAGCCTGTTAAAAACAAAAACCTTGCAGCACCTTCTGTGAGGAAGCCAGTCTTGAAGGTGCCTCCAGGTGGGCTTTGCTTGCCCAGCCGTGGCCTTTCCCACCAGGATGAAGAGAAGCAGCCCACTTTTTGCAGGTGCTCTGGTACCTCTGCAGCTGCTGTTCCTCTTTGGATAGCCTTGCCAGTGCCACGCTGGCATCCTGAGCAGGGAGGCTTGGCCAAGCAAGCAAGTGCAGCGTGGGTAACCAGCCGTGCTGCAGCCTGGCAGGGAGCAGGAGGGCTGCTGTGGAGTGGCTGGATACAGCCGTGTTTCCAGTGGCCCCTGTAGATCACCATCTGCTTTGGGCTACATTGAGCGTCTCGTTTAAGTGTGATTTGGATACCTAAGCTTTCATTGCTGCCAAATGGCTGATGGGAAGAGGTGGGTGCATACAGGGAAAAGATTTGGGCTCTGAGTTGAGTGCCTGGGTGGTGTGAAAACCCCAGTATGTGTTTTTTTTTTAGGACCTAGGCATAGTGATACAGGGGCAGAGGGGTGAGGAGGAGCAATCTTGCCCCTGGTAAAGTCAATAGTGACTTGGACAGGGCAAAGACTTGTAAATCCCTTTGCAGGAAGAGCAAAGAGAGCACCAGAGACAATGCTCCAGGGTGCAGTGCTCCTCCTCCTGAGTTTGAGCCAACCCTGTGTCCTGTCCTCCCACGCAGGTGACTGCATTCCAACACAGATCTCTTGAGCAAGGTGAGAGTGCTCAAAACAAATCCCTTTTTTTCCAGTTCTTCAGGTGTTGTTGCAGATGATCCCCATGTACTTTCTGACACGTGAGCTCTTTTCAGCCTAGAGAGAAGTAGCGAGCAGGATGACTGATGATACTGATTTTACCATGTGTTTTTCTCACTTTATAAACCAGGACCCCCCTCTGCTCCTCGGAGTGCCATCTCAAATGTTAACGAGACTAGTGTCTTTCTGGAATGGATTCCCCCTGCTGATACTGGTGGAAGGAAAGATGTGTCTTATTATATTGCATGCAAGAAGTGCAGCTCACACTCAGGTCTGTGTGAGGCGTGTGGCGGTCATGTCAGGTACCTCCCCCAGCAAACCGGCCTGACAAACACCTCTGTCATGATGGTGGATCTGCTTGCTCATACAAACTATACCTTTGAAATTGAGGCAGTGAATGGAGTGTCCGACCAGAACCCCGGAGCCCGGCAGTTTGTGTCTGTAAATGTAACCACAAACCAGGCAGGTAAGTGGATCTTCAACCTGGGGGAATGTCTGGGGTGGGAGCCTGAGCCAGTCAGACCCAGTGCAGACCTCCCTCTGGAACGCGTGGAAGTCTCCAGCATGGAGGGCTGGATTATGGCCTCTTCATAGTAGGGGGTGGGAGGCGGGCGATGCTTGTCTCATAGGTTATAATTACTGCAGTCTTCAGTATGTTTCCTTTCAGCAGAACACATTTTTAGGATTTGTGACTTTTTCCTTTTACACTAAGTTATTTGGAGATACCTCCACTTCTTTGCATGTTATTGTATCCATCCACTAAACCTAAAATAAAAGGTTGTCTTTCCTGTTGGGAAAGGGCTATTTCTAAGAGTCAGTTTTGACAAAAAATGACTAAAACATCTTAACTTTACAAACAGTTACGCTAAGGAAAAATTTTTTATGACTTTAAGAAATTTAATCCCTCTTCTACACTGTGATGCTAAAGTGACTGGGCTCAGGTTGGTGAGGTATGGTACATGGTCACTGCTTCTCCAGCAAGATAAGGCCAGGATTTCACTCATACTGTGTTATTCTTGGTTTTACACAGTACAGACAGAGATCATGTAGACTGGTTTATTCCTTTGTCCAGGGCTCTGATCCGTCTGCCCTTCCTTTGCTTAGAAGTTGAAATGAGCTGTCAGTTTGGACACAGGCATGGAATTGCCACTGTCCCCTGCCACTTGGAGGTATGATGGGAGACAACAACATGATTATATTTCCTTCTGTGTGCATCAACACACCAGGCACATCACACAGCTTCTGTAAAGCCCCAGACTGGCCTGTCCTTCTCTTGTCCCTGATGCTCTGTGTTTTGGGGTCTTTTCCTATCTGGCTTACTTCCTACCATTTAATTCAGGGCTCCCCAGTGGCATTTATCCACTGTGAAGCCCTTCCAGGACTGTTAACAGGTGGCATTTGAGACTGTGAGGACTGTGCTGCCAGATCACTGGAGCCATGCCCTGCCTTCTCCAGACAAGGTTCAGCCAGGAAACCTGGTGGGTGATTCAATGTGACAGCTGGATGTAGATTGGCAGATCCTCACTGTGGAAGAAAAAAATACTAGCTGGAGCAGGGCTGCATCTCATTCCTGCTATCCAGGTGTATGTGCACAGGCTTGGCAGCCAGCAGCAAGGAAGTGCAGATACCTGTCCTGGCAATTAAACTGGATTGTTGAAGTGTTGGACAGATCATTCATATGTTTCTTGAGGAGAGAAAATAAAGGCTTGCTGGGAATGCTGCTGATAGATATGGCACGGAATCTGCTGGAGGAATATTAGTGGATGGCATTATGGCACCTGTTGAAGGAACCTGTTTAGTGCAGATCAGTGGGTGTCACGGTCCTACTGCTGTTTACTGTTTTCCTGCTGTGAAGACTGCTGCCAGTAACTCTGCTGTTGGAAGAAAGATATTTTCCTGTTAGTGGGTTTGCAATCCATTGCTGCCACTGGATTTTCCCTGATGTGTGGTGTTAAATCCACATAAATCTCAGTAAATGTAGCTGTGCATGAGGAGATGATACCTCGCTGTCTGTGCAGACAGTCAGGAAAAGGTCCTGGTTTGTGACTTATGTCCCAAACTCTCCATAGCTGCAGCAGAATTTATCCACATAGCTACCTCTCTGTGCGTCAGGCCAAGAATCACCCCCTTGAACAATTATCACTTGCAACTTTGTACTGGAAGGTCTCTTACAGGAAATGGGAAACCTATGACAAATGTGCCTTGTGCTTCAGACAAGTGGGTAAGTGTAGCTTCTGGTTAAGTCTCCCTGTTTATCTTAGAGCCACAATCACAGGAGATACTAGTGGATCGAGCCATGTGTGTTTAATGCACTGTGTGGTGTTGAAATTGCATCAGTATGCTCTTGTGGTTGATTCAGCTGGAGGTTCAATCAAACTGCTGTGTAAAGAAAGCAGTGGTGTCTGTGTTTTGTTGTTTCTCTGGCTGGTCCCACCCTGCATTTGTGAGGTGAGCCAGACCTGTCTGTTGGAGCTGTACCATCAGATGGGCCTCCCAGTAATGTGCTCTTTCAGCACTCCCCTGGGCTATAATCGGTTTGCCTATGCCAGAAATAAAGCAGATGGGAAGAGGAACTTTGCAAATCAGACTAACTGCCAAGCATGGAAAGTATCTTTTTTTTTTAAGGTGCCTCCAAAACATGTCCTTTGAGGCAAGTAATGGAGTGGTCCATGCCCAATAATTCTGGATATAGTCACTTCAACAGTTCTTTCTCAAGTAAGAGTAGGCAGGGTACATGTGGCTTCAGGGAGTCTGAGACCATGTGCCTTCCCCCTGGAATTACCTCCAAGAGGTACAGTTCTTGTGTCTCATCTTTTCCCTTGCACAGGTTTTCTGATGGTGATTATATTTTCACAGAGGCTGGTTAATGAAGTTGAATCAGTGACACAAGGCCAACTGCAGCAGTAGGAGAAATCCTGCTACAAGATCTATTGGCTGCAGGAAATTGAAAAATTGCATGCCATGGGATAGGTCTGGCTGCTGGAGCCCCACTGGCACATATTCAGTAAACCAGCACTGCAGAGAAATGCCAGGGTCTGTTTTGTTGGTTTGGCTTTTGTCCATCCCAAGAAGACCATGCTCATTTCAGAACTGCAAAGAGTGTGCAGGCAGTGAGTACTCATGTGCACCCCCACTTCTGGGCATGGCAGCTTTTGGCAGCAGAAACTACCTCTGGGTTAGACTCTCAAAGGGATTACTTCCTGAAAAAAAATAAAGTGGTTCTCTCCAAAATAATCTCCCTTCCTCTCTCCATTATTTAAATAATGAGTAAAAGAATTGGTGCTTGCAGTCCATCTGACATTTTCAGACTGATGTAATTTTCCTCTGAACTTTTGAAATCAAATTTGGAAATACAGAGAGAGAATAGCAAACTTTTGTGCACAAGAAGAGGCTGATTGCTAATCTCCCTTGGTGACCCCAGCATTCTTTCGTTTCCCCAGTCCTTGGAGACCTGACAGTACTTGGGATGGGGCTGATCCATGCAGGACATGGTGGCCTTAGGCTCCAAATATAGGACTAGTTTTCCTGTGACCCTCTTGAAATCTGCAAACCTCTGTTGTTACTGTAGGATTCTGCTGGAGTTTTTCTGCTGGAAAACGTGTCTAGAAAGGGTGAGCAAGCCACAAGCCATGAGAGACAAAAATTGTGCTGGCCTCCATTGTGCCTACCCTAGAGCTGCACAGGCAGACAGAGGACTTTCTTCCCTTTGCTGGCACAGAAGTCGATCCAAGCATGGTTTTTCCCTATAGCATTGCTGCAAAATACATGTCCAAGGGACTTCCCAGCACAATGGCAGGGAGCCATCTGTAATGCAGTCTCACAGTGTGTTAAAAAGTGTGCCTCATGCATGTGGGCTGGAGCACAGTGAATAATTAATTCATAAGTGGCAATGATAGAATTGAGTTAGGCATCCTTCCCTTTTTCATGGTTTTGCTCAGGTTTTCATCTTTTTGAAACCTCCACCTATTTAAATGCTCCAGAGAGCAGTCTGTGTGTTCTGCTAATACTGAAGTTTGCTTTTCAAGTGACAACTGCATGACTGTTTTTTTTTTTTTCTCAGCACGTTCACCAAGCCGGATGATTAAGGTACACTGTCACTCTGGACAGAGATGTGCATCTCCCTTGAGATCTTTCATCTCATCTGCCCTGTATACAGAAAGCACTCGCCATGACATCTTGGTCAGAGACGTGTCTTGTAATGGGTCCATAGGGAGGAAGCAGTTTTGATTCATGGGTGCCTACGTGCCCATTGTATCATCACAGGAGCACACTGGAAAGATGCAATGTTTAAAACTTTCGAGGCTTAAAATCTGCCAGGAGTATTCACTTCAAGCCAGACTAAACAGCCAAGCAATTTTCTTTACTTTTGATGTCAGCAAGTCCCATGCTGGGTATGGCTTCAGGCATGGCACTGGCCTGGAGGTGGGGGATATGAGAGTGGGATAGTTCCCCTGCCAGCATCCCAAATGCCACAGACTCCTTTGTACCTAAAGACCTTCTCTTTGTGTGTTTTTTTAGATAAAACCCCTGCTTATATTCTGTTTGAAAAGTCAGAAGGCAGTATTCAATCCCCTTCTGTGACCTGTATGATATTTTTTGAGCCTTCTGGGCAAGGAGGAGAAGAAAGCTACAGATGTGCTAGCTAACAGAGGAGGAGTTAATGTGTCTAATGCCTCAAGGAGTCTGTGTGCCTGAGGCCAAACCAGAGCTAGAAGTTTCATCTTGTGGTGCTTTTTAACAAAGGTGTTGGAGGACAGAACCTGGCAACCTGTAATGCTGCCTGAGAGGCATGGCTAGGTTCTTACTTGACCAAAACCCACTAGATGCTTGGCAAACCTAGAAGGCTTTTGGAGCAGGAAACTGTGCTGAAAACCGTGGTCCTCACTCTAGTTGTGGAGGCTGGGATGCTGCAGTGGAGGGGGGGAAGGGAGAAGGTGTTCTCCTTAGCAGTCAGGATGTGCACAGTCTTTGAAAAGCAGCCAAGGGCGATTTGGAAAGGGGAACCTGCAACTTAGAGCTTGCTGCAATCTTACATCACTATCTGCATGCTCTTGAAACCAAGAGACTGCAGCCCTGCACATTCTGGGAAGAAGACATCAGAAAATGAGGCAAGAGATGGGAACCACATTTTCAGAGATTTCCTTTGGGAACTGATTGGTTCAGTCCTGTAACATTCAGGATCTGGTTCTTCCAGCTTTGTAGTCTTCACAGGTTTGTTTGGTTTGGCATGGGGAAGGGAGCAGTTTACTTATTGTCTTCAGGAATCACAGAAAATTTCTGAGGGGATGCTGCAGTAGAGGCAGCGTGTTCCATCATCTCACACAGGAAGCAAGACTGGTCTTGCAGCTCTACTTTTCATCCAGAACTGCTGGCCTAGGGTCTGCAAAAGTTTAAGCAGATGCTTACTTCTGGAAAACTGCCTTTCCACAACTAGTGTGCTACGCAGAGCTTGCCTTTAAGCATCCGTTGTAACCATAGTTGATCCAGTGGGCTGCATCACCTTCCCAGCAGTGGTCACTGGTGGATACCATAGAAGGGCTAAGAGCAGGAAGCAGACACGTAGCAGTGCTTCCTTGGAGTGCTCTCCAACCTCCAGGGAACACCTCTTTGTGCTTTATCACCCTTAATGGATTTTTCTCGCCTGAATTTGTCTAATCATTTTATGAACTCTGAGAAAATTCTAATGGCTGAAGGCAATCCTTTATGAATTTGGTATGTCTGGTAGTTTAAACTCTGCTTTAGATTCACACTGGCCAGAGAGGAACTATTAGTGGCATAAATAGAGGTTTTAAGGTTTACAGTTGCCCATCTCTGTGGAAAGCACCACCATTGAGATGCAGTACTGGCTTCCAGTATGTTAACCCAGGTATTGCAGCATTTAACCTAGAATAATATACTCTTAAAAGCAAAGAATGTCTTCCATACCAGGATGGGTGAGTACAGGGCTATTTTAATAAGCACAGGTTAACTTTACTGCCTCAAAGAACATGGTGTCTCTATTTAAAACTGAGTGCACCCTGCACTGCCCCTTGCAGCAGGATCTTTCTGCTGGCTGTGAACACTCTTCATTTCCAGGGAGATGAGAAAATGAGTGTTGCGGTGCCGGTGAAGGTTTGGCCAGAAAGAGAATAATTTCATTTGTGAAGTTCTATGCATATGTTCATAATCAGCTTCAGGAAGTATTTTGGTATATTTCTGAAGCATGGTCTAATGCAATCAGAGCATGCAATTGCAGGTTGTAAAAAGCAAACACATTCACAAAGTAAAACCTGAAAGCCAGTGTTGTACAAAAGATTTATTGTTTGACATTTTTTGTTGTTTTTTGGTGATGGCGGCATTTATACTGAATACAAAATCTTCATCCAGCGTCCTATTCTGGAGTCATGAGTTCACCCCAGCCCAGATGGCTGGGTGTCTGCTACCGAATGAATTATGGAGCAGATTAATGTTTTGCAGTTTTATTTATAACTTCTCTATTGGTAATTGCTACTTTTTCATAGTTTGTTTTGAGTCTTTTTGGTATACTTCACATATTAGAAATACATGCTTGAATGCTGAGACAAGTCTTTGGAATATGAAAAAAAAATCCCCTAATTATAATATGACTTTTAGTTAGAGGTCATTTTTTTCTGGAAGTATGTGAGGCAACCCCATGGTTGATATATAAGGACATTAAAAGATCAAATAAAAACCAATTTCCTGCGTCTACAGACAGACCTTTCAATTTCGACATGAAATTAAAACATCTTATTTACAGATAAAAACAGTAAGAAATAGTTGTCTCTATCCACTCTATTCCTGAAAAAGGGAAAAAGAAAGATGCTGAAGATCTCATGATGAGATTCAGCTGATGACAACCATTGTGTATTGTGCAGTAGGGTGCAGGTTTTACCATCTCCCGGTGGCAGAGACAAACATCTTTATGGTGAAGCAATTAGTCTTCTTCAGAGTGTGCTACTTGTGAGGCATGAGCTACAAAAAGCAAATGCTGGTTATACCTGGCGAAAATCAATCCATGGACTGCACCCACATGGTGCCATACAAATGAGTGTGAAGGAGAAAGAGCTGCCCAAATATTTGGCTTGAGATGCTGCGACCAGCAGGATTGACACCGCTCTGTAACGTCCCCAATCCACCAGAATCCTCACCAGCAACAGCGCTTCAGGCTTGGGGTAAAGTAACAGATATTGGGCAACCTGAGTCCAGGTTTTTAGAGGTGTATGAGTAGCAAATACTGATTTTTTTTTTCAAAAAGCGTAGAGCAGGCCATGCTGTGATCAGGTGTAGTAAGAGCTTCACGAGGTCAGAGATTTAAAAACTTGTGTTTTTCAGGGTGTTAAGCGTGTTACATTACCAGAGTGATAGAGCTGGTTTAAAATCTTATTTCCCATTTTGTTGACATATTTTTAAAGGATTGCCAAGTAATCTTATGCTAATCTAATTCTAATCCCCTTAAAACACAGTCTTCAAGGCCAAGGAGTTCTCTTAGTATTGTGCTGAGCACAGTACCTGGCAGAGAGGAAAAGTCAAGCATCTTAAATGGTTTCACTGCCCAGATGACACCAATTTATAGATTTTCCCCCCCATGAATGTTGCTTTTGAATTTCACTGCTGATAAAGTCCCATTCAGCTCTTTAATCTCAGTCTGCAAGCTGATAATTCCATTATCTGATGTTACTTCTCTGATTTTAGCATTAAAAGTAGTTTTACATTTTAACAATCTGTATAAATGATACTTCTGAGAGTAGTCTTAAGACATCAGGACTTGAAAATAGCTAAAAAGATGTAAAAATACTTTCAGTGCTGTTAGAAAAATAACAGTGAACTTGCAGGCATTTCATAAACAGCCCACTTGTTCTCTGGCTGCTGTTGCTTTACCAAACCAAGTAAGCTCTTTGTAGTAATCTCCCTCAAAAGTTAAATATAACAGTGGAGGAAACAGAGGAGTTTGAACATCTGTGTTTCAGTAGTTGTGCATTGAGAGAGCTGTACTAAAGAAACACTGCCCAGGGTATAGCAGCTTCACAGGGCATTTCTCCTTTCCCATGCACCCATCATGTAATAAAATGAGTTTGTAGGAATGTGAAGGTGTAAGAACATACCTGGCAGCATGTGTGCCATGGTTTAATTGAGGTGTTAGGGCATGGGTTGGACTCGATGATCTTGAAAGTCTCTTCCAACCTTTTGGTTCTGTGTGCATTTGTGTGTGTATGAACATACATGACGTGCTGGACAGAACACTGAGGTTACCCACCCTTGTTTTATTGAGGGTATCTTTGACAGCTTGGTAAAGTTCAAGACAGTTCAGGTGCCTCTCACTCTTCATGTCCTTGTGTCAAATTGCTGCCTAACTGGGCCCACATTTGAAGAGGGGGGCTCCCTGTGCTGCAAGGCCACCCAGCAGTTCTCTGGTCCCTTTTCCCTTCATCTGTTTTCTTTTGCCATGAGTATGACCCTTCTTTAATGAGCAGTTTGTAGTATTTATTAGTTCATGTGGGCAGACTTTTTTTTTCCCTTTGGTTGCTGTTGTGCCTGGTGTCTGCACCTACACAGCAAGCTGGCTTCTGTATCCCAGGAAGTGTCTTGCTGTGTCAGAACCGAGCTCCAGCTCCCAATGTGCATGAATTACAGGTTTCCAGCTAGTATTTCACAATATCAGGCTGAAATGCTTTTCTCCCCTGGATTGCTTCTCTTTGGAGAGGTGTTGTTTCAATGAGGCTTGGAATGTTTTTCCACATTTTCTGTTGTGGTTGCTATTACAATTTATTTCAACAGCAAACCCCTTGCTCATTCCTTGAAAGATTTCCAAAATGCTACTTCTGGCACTTGTATTTCTTGCAAAGGGCTGATGTAATGGAAGTTATAGGGCTGGCTAGTGCATTTTCCCAGCTTACTGCCCTTTCTTTCCCCACTGTGGGATGGACATGGGGACAGGGAGTGGAGAGCTCTATCTGAAAAGGTGAGAGTAACACTAAGGTGATAGACAACCCAGCAATAAATTATATTTCTTCCACGTCAGCTGGGCCAGCTACATGCAAATGCTACAAAAAGCTCAAGAGTTAGAAGGTTTTAAGTAAAACACACTTCAGTTGTGCTCTTCTGCCAGCCTGATAGAATGCTTACTGCATCTCCTGGTCCTGGAGGAACAGTCCTGATCAAAGCTAGTAACTAATGGGATTTCCAGCTAGATCAGTACAATAGAAATCACCAGAAGGAAAGTGTTATTATTTATTTATTTATTTATTTTCCTGTTTCTTCGGGCTTGACAATTTCTAAGAATACAGGCTCTGATCAAAAGGCCCTGTACGAATCAATGCCGAGCACCCACTGGCTGTGCTGGTGCTGGGTGAAGGTTTTTCTGCTGCAATGCAGCAAACTGGGGCGAGTCACTGCTCTTTGTGCAGAGGGGCTGACCACACTGGATTGATCCTCCAAGTGTTTTGGCTAGCCTTGGTGAGAGCACTGCTCTGGGGAAATGGATGGAAAAAAATAGCAAATTCTCTTATGCATTTGATAAAATCTGCCCTGTGGGTTTTGGCCAGGGGTGGTGGGTGTGCCAAGTGGTACAAGGAGCCTTTTGCATCTGGCCCCTGGGCTCTGCAGAGGGAGAACGACGCCTCAAAGTCAAATTTGGAGAATTAGGTGGAAAATTCCAGTGGAGGGCACTAACACTGCTTATTGCCTTCCCAGGAATACACAATGCAATTGCCCACCATGCTTCTGCATCCTGCTGTTCAAAACTTGTGCATCTTTGCTCTCTACCCCTACGTGAGATAAAAGGAAGCAAAGTTCAGTCGGGCAAAAGCAGAAAACTGCTTGCCCTCCCTCCTTCGGTTTGCAAGGGTTTATGGGACCCTGTGTGCCATTTCTTCAAAGCTTCTTTCCAACTTCCTGCAGTCGGCCTCAATCCAAGGAGAGAAAGTGCTGCTCAGCCAAGTAGATTATTAATTATTCTATTTCCTAAGTTTCCTTCCACACAGTTCAGCATTAGTGTGGCTTATTACAGGGGGCTGATCTCCACTGCACCATTATCCTGTCATGCCCTGAGCTCTACCTTCCCCGCAATGGGCTCTTTCCTTGGATCATTAAGCCATGAAGCTCCATGGTTCTGTCTTGTTCTCCTGAGGGGTGGCACCAAGAGCATGAAATTGTTTGCTGACCTTGCTGGAGACTTATGATCTGAGCCTTTAAACACCTGGCCATGCAAGGACAGTTTCCACAGAGAGGTGCTCTCACCCAGTTCAGTAAACTGGAAGACTATCGCTGCAGAAATGACTGGGTTATTTAATTTATTGTACATCACTCTGTCCCAGGTGCAATTCAGCCCCTGCAGGAACATGGAAAGGAACTGGAGAATGACTTGGTAAGGATGCACATGAGGGCACAGACCCATCTCCACCTTTTCCAAAACTGCAGACAGCAACTAGCAAAGTTGGGTGTGCATGAAGGACAAAATGCCTGGTGCCTTCCACTGAGGTGTTGCACCAAACTCTCTGCTACATGTTGGCTGAAGTTTCAACAGGGACTTCTGCCAGAGTCAAACAGCCCAGAAGGCTTTGAGTGCTATTTGCAACCCCTGCAGAACATCTCTATAAAGCAAAACAAATCCCCCATAAAGTAGTCTGTTGGTAATACTGTTTGTGCTCTAGTAACAATTCTGCATCTGTTGTGGCCTTGCACTCTTCCGCTATCTTCTGATATTGGTCAGTGAATGAGAACTGCTATTTTAAATTCAGTTTATACACTGTCCCGTTCTTCATTTAGGTCAAAATCAGAAAGTTAAATACATGGTTGTTATGCAAAGAAATGCAAGTTGGCTCAGCTGTCTTGTATGCAAACCTGATGGATACAGCATCACTGGAAGGGATACTTAATGTCAGTAAATTGCTATTTCAAAATTGCTATTGCCTGAAACTTTATGCATTGCCTTCATCAGGAAGGTTTTTCGGGCATCTGGTTCATTGATGGGGGCACTGAGACATAGAGGTGTGGTGTGAGAGGCTAGAGGACACACAAGGACCGGGACTCTTCTTGCTGCTCCTTGCCCCTGCTGAACCCCTCCCATAGGGCTGGAGCCATAAGATGCATTGGAAATGTTTCCTAACCTGTTTGGCAAACTAACTTAAGAGCAGAAAAGAGAGGCTGGCCCGAGTCTGCTGGAGTTGAGCTGTTGGGTTTGGGGTTGCTTTTTCTGAATCAGTTTCAGTATTATTGTGGTTTCAGTTTCTCTGTAGTGTTAAAGATAGAAATGTCAGTCAACAGTGTATTTATCCAAAGCATTTAGTGAGCTAAAGTAGGCTGAATAGCTTGGGGAAAAGTGTTTCAGGGGGACCATTTGCTCCCAATCTTAATTGCTTGCAGTAGTGAAAACTTCCTCCTTTCCTCTTTTGCACCTTCTGTCAGGAGAGACAATCTTTGATCCAAGTCCAGCTGAGTGCAAGTGTTGCCTTCAGTAAATCTGGTTGGTGAACTGTGCTTTGTCTGCTAGAAGGGGAGCTGTTAATAATGTGACAGTGTCCATCCCAAGCTGTTTAAAATTCCAGTGCCCAGGCAATTAAAAATCTGATTGTCTTGATTTGGTATCTAGCAAGAAAGCAATTGCTACCTGTTCAGTAAATACAGTTGAGTTTTATTTGGCCTCTGACAGTAATAGTATTTAGAGTGGCTTGGCAACTGTTCGCTGATGTGGGTCCAAAAAAAGCACTTAACAAAATCAAGTGATAGCAGTAATAAACTGCCAAAGACACTGGCACTGTGTTTATCCACTTGAGTGCTTTGGCAAAGATTTCAGGGGCTCCACCAAGTTTCTCTGCCTCTCTTCAACTTTTTAACCTGGATTACGAGCCCATCTGCCAGGGACTGGTGAGGTCACTGCCTCCCAGCTACGGGCATCACTGCACAGGGCTGTGTCAGGCTCTGGGGTCACACAGCCCTCTGCTCCCTGGTCCCCATGGATAAGTCCCAAGCAGGTGCCCAAGGGACTGTGCCAGGGGTTGGATGGGAGATCGTCCAAATACCTGAAGTATGGAACTATCAGGTGTCCTGCCTCCCTGTCTCCATCTCCAGCTACTCTGCCTCACAGAAGTAATGACTCTGGGGACAAAGCACGCACATGGCCTGTGAACTAGTGGATCATGGAAGTTCTGTGTGCTTTGCCCTAGTAGGAGGAGAGCTTTGGCACCCACAGCAGCTGCCTGTTCCCTTTTCCATGATGGTGCTTGAAAACTTCAGAGATAACGCAAGTCAGACGATTTTACAGCTGCCATTTGGCTGAGTCTAGGAGTGTTTTCCTCTCCAAGAGAAGCAGCAGCTATTTTTCATGGAGCAAATGAAGCCACCTGTTGGGTTAACTAGGCTTTATTCAGTCCCCAGGCTGCCTTGCACAACCTTTAGGGCCCATAGGAGTCTTTGAAGTACCATTGAATTTCATTGTTAATGTCACAGTCATTTACTGTGAATGGAAAAGGGTATTTTTTTTCACTCCCAGGCATGAATAAACTCTGTAGATTGCAGGAAATAATCCCTCTTAAAGGAGAACTGAAAGTGCTGTCTTTTAATATAAGAAATCTGGTACTGAGCTGATGCCTAGGACTGCGCTAGGTCTTCTCGAAAGTACTGGATTTTGCTCAGTGATTAGAAACAGAAAAAATTAGATGAAAGGAAAGCAGCTGATGACAGGGTAATACATGTGTCAGAGAAGGGGAGGGAATGGTGAAGGAAAAGTACATAATGTGGGTGACTTTAATTATGTGGAAGGTGAGAAGATTGACTTCCCCACCCTTAGTGAGGTGTGTGAGAAGATACATTAGTCTGTATTCTCTCAGAGGTTGATGAGGTCTCCTCCAAGATGTTAGTAGTTACTTGGATGAAAAAGGGTGCACTTGCTGGCAGTATTTATGAGAGCTTTAATTACATTTCACAGACTGGGTTACAATTAGAAGGGAAAGTAGGGGTGAGAAGATGAACGAAAAGATGTACAACATGTGTTAAGAGCATGGTGATAAATCTATGGCTAAGGATTATGGTAAACAAGATAGTCATACATCATGGCATCATTTGCACACTTATATTTGTAGATGCTTACTCCAAGTTCCCTTCCACCTCCCCCCATCACAATCAAAATGCATATAGAGGGGTCAAACACAGGCCTCTGTTACTC
>WBMY01009458.1:3278335-3401248 GCA_013397315.1 Donacobius atricapilla
TGTGTCAGAAAACACATAAAACAGCACTCCAGAAAAGGCAGACAGAGGCAGATCACAGCATTTGCTCCATGCTGCATGAGTAGCGGAAAAATATTGCTGTCATCAGTACATCCTTTCACATTGCTGCGATTCTCGCGTTTAGAATCACAGCATGGTTTGGACTGTTTTGCATTACTCTTGCTCAAATCTCAACTAACCAGCTTCTTATGCAGATGACCATGATGCTCAATTAATTTTATGTCAGGAGGTAACACTGAAAGGGGAGATGTATCAATTTCTCAGCCCTGGCTTAATTCCCTCTGCACTGTAGTAAACCAGGGACTACGCCACTGACTTCACTGCAAGGACAGTACCTCCATGTCTGAGTGGCATTGGCACAATTCTCTCATTATATCCCTCTCATGTGCCTCAGAAAGAGGCTTCTCTGTACTCTTTACTTGTGGTGTAAGCTGTTTGCCAGTATCTCCCCAGGTGATGCAGGTAAGAGGTTTTGTCTAACAATATCAGCATCAGACAAACGGGCAATACTTTGGATCTTGTGATATTGGTAATTAAACTAAAGGTAAGTTTGCCGGCAGTTCATAACAAACACTGTAATTCTGGCTGGAGAATAGGAGGGATTAGCTAGTGGGATTGCTTTTGTTTCAGGTAACGTTGTTCTTCTCCCTGATTACTTAAAGGCTTAATGGTGTTTCTTAAACAGCAGTGAAATGGCTTTCAGTGAAGCAGTGGCAGTACTCCAGCAAATGGAATTTTTTTCTTTTCTTTAATTCCATGATCACACTTGGTAAGCTAGATCAAAGCAAAGAAGAAAACTCCTCTTTCTTCGGTGATGTTGAAAACAAATCCTTGTTTATTTAAAAGTAGCTATGTCAGGAAGAAAGTATGATGGAGTATAATTGCCAAATTCTTATTTGGTAATTAGTATCTTGCTGCCGTCTCAATGCTATTAAGATACAGGCATAATTGCACATAGGATGCATATATTTATCATGGAAGTTGGCACCTCAGACCATTAGGAAGTATCTGTAGCTTTGCTGTATGCTGCATGTAGATTAATCTGGTTTAGGAGACTTAAAAGCCTGTCAGATGCTCCCATCATCCAAGCATTTGTAACATCAGGTGGTAGGAGAGCACTTGGAGAGGCACCAGATGGTTTCCATACCGCTGCTGCAATGTATTGTGAGTTCCTGATATTGGTGCATTTCCAGAGGTTTATCTGTTGCTGGCTGCAATATTCACCTGTGCCTGTTTTATTTACATACATAAAAAAGAAAAAAATTAAGTGGTCAGGTCCAGGAGGGAGGAGTGTTCCATTTGTGCTCTGTTGTGCAGAGTATTTCTGCATGCCAGCATTGGAGGAGAGAAACCTTGACTTTTGGGAGCCTCTGAGAAAAGGCCTGTGAAGTAACCCCAGATACACTTCACAGGCACAGGGCTCTGCCACCTTGAATGAAAAAAAAATCCTTCCTGAGAATTAAACATATTCCCTTGTCAGCCCATCAAAGAAAGTATAGGTAGAAGCAGCATCTTGCACAAATAAGCAAGTATGGAAGTCGTGTCTAGGAATAAAATAGAAACAACTTTCCCAGGAAGATGATGTTCAGTAAAAGGTCAAAGCTAGAAACTCATCACTTAGGGTCTTTTAATTAAATATGTTTGGGAAGGGATGGGCAAATAAGATCTCTGGGAAGAGATTGTTTCAGCCACAGGCCTAAGGCTGCCACCAAAGATGAGGCTGTACATGCTGCAATAGAAGATGTTAACTGTGAACCTCGTAGTGCTTTGTGAGCAGCAGGAGTGTCCGTCCTGCACATTTATAGGCTGCAGAAGAGAGTGATTTTTTCCAAGGTCACTGTCCTGGTTTAGGGCAAATTTGGGAGGAAACCTTTGAATGGCGCTCCTCTGGAAAAGTAAACTTCAACGGCTTCTCTCCTACAACTGGTCTGGAAAAACTTTTTTAGAGAAANCAACAGTTCATAGGGCCAGGAAGAGTCCAAAAGTCACCAGGGTCTAGTGGCACTATGCTTTGCTGAAGTCAAGGTGGAGCCATAAAGGTAACTTCCTTATTTGTGTCCTTCCTTTATTCCCCATGTTTCTTTTTAGAGTGCTACACAGGAATACATGGTTAGGGATTGACTCTTGGATACATCTGAGTCCTTCCTGATGAAGGACTGAAGTACAAGACCATAAATGGGGTCTCTTCCGAAATGGAAGGGCAGATTTTTCTCTGTGTTAACCTGCAGCTGACCATAGGTCCAAGTGGTCTTCTGTTTCATTCATTGCTTTGGCTAATTCAATACCTGGAGGGATGTATTATATTTTACCTTCCCGTAATGGATCAAATTCTTGTCTTGCTTGTATGGAAGCTACTTTTGATGAAGTCGGTGAGTAGCCTCTCATGCAGACAAATGCAAGGAAGGGCCTGTTGTCTTGGGTAGGTTTGATCATCACACATTTTTCTCTGGATGTCTTCACAGCTGCTCTTGTGTTTGTGTTTGGGCTTTAGAAATTTTGGCTTTAAACATAATTTTTTCCCCCAGGGTATTGAGGAAGCAAGATTATCTTGTGCATGGAACTAACATCATTTTGATTTTTGTTATTTTATCAGTACAGGGTCTTCTCCACATTCTGAAAATCCCATTTTCCCAGGTCATTCAGTATATAGTTGTAGTATATGATTTGACATGCCTTACTAAGGAAAAGATGAAACAGAGAACATGAGATTTTTTACTGGGTCACTGACTGAGATACTTTTTGAGTTCCCGGGGCTTTATCATAGTGACCATCCTAGGTCTTGTTAGTAAAGAGATGCTCTCTAAAATTAGATCACTGAGATCATAATACACTGCTGTGTTAGACAAGATTCATGGCTGAGGCAGGAAATGGCATTTACTGGGCCTTTTAAATGTCACATCCGGACTTCAAAGGCCATAGGTTTAGAATAAACAGAAGAGAATGCAGTTTTAAAATGAGCAGCATCGTGGTGATCCAGAAGGAACCTGTGGTCCATATTTATGAAGCAGATGCAAGACTAAGCAGCCACTGGAAACCATGCAAGGATGATGGAAGTGTCTTTCTTGAGATACAAGGTAAGATGTGCCTGTGTGGTCAGCATTCCTTTCATTTAGCAGCAGAAGGAAGGAAGGAAGGAAGGAATATGAGCTTCTTATCAAAGCAATGCACAAGAAGTTAGACCAGCATTAATGGCTTGAGTAACTTTGGTTGGAGTAGAGTAAATGAAGTGATTAAATACCACACAAAGTAATACGTCTCTGCTAGCAGTTGTTTGGCAGTTGAATGACTGGACTGAATTTTATTTTCTCTTTTCTTAGCTATGTGATAGTTCAAGTGGATGATAAGACTGCGCAAGATTTATTTCTTTCCTCAGATGCATTCTTCACCGATAGAAACAGGCCCATACGAGGGTAATCCACAGAGCTGAATTCTGTACACTGCAGTGCTATACAGCATAAAAATATGTGTGGGCAGTTCTCACTGATCAGATGTGATAGTTCAGTATCTGCAGGCCTTTTAAAATTGGGCTTTTTTTAAAAAAAATTTTATGAACTGATAAATGTTGCCAAATTGCTTGGAAATTTACTGGTAGTCTTCAGGGGACATTCAGCTTTTAAAAGTACACTTGAAGCATCCTTTCTTCAGGCTCTTGATTTTTTTTTCTGTGTGGTTTATGGAAGTGTGCATGTATATCTATATTTAAAAGTGTCCTTTTCTCTTTTGTTTTTTGTGCTCTCAGACAGTAACTGTTGTATTGATTTTTTAAAAAACTTTTTTTTTTCTTCATTACTAATTTCTAGAACAAAGTTCAGCTATCTCTTAAAATGTTTTATTTATTTTAACCAAGCGGCATGATGGGGCAGCAAGTCACTGCATGGTGAAGTTTGGTAATCTGCCCTCAGGAGTGAATTGTTATTGATTTAAAGGAAGATGAAAAGTCAGTGGTGTTTTGTGGGAGGGCTAAATGATCTCTTTTGGCCTTAAGATCTAGGTATATTGATTTAAAATTATCTTGTTTTACCTACTGCCTATAAATTTACAAATTCAGGTTAAATGAACATAAAACACATTCTGTTTGAATCCACTGTATTTGTATAGGGTTTTAACGAAGCCATTTTAAATGTTGTTCTTTTTATTAATTCTGTTTAGCTGTGTATAGCTCTCTTAGAGTACTTCTCATTTTGGGCAGCAGTCTAGCAACATTTGTATACTTCACTGTAATTGAATCCTGATGCAAATCCAAGTCTTTGTTATTCTTACATTCACTGCAGTGACCTTGATAATGTGAATGCTTCACCTTTGCTGCTCCTTGGAAGGCAGTCCTGTGAAACGGGATCAATTACGTGCATTGCTAGGATCCCATTTTCAATACCACTGAATTAAAAACAGTTAGAGCTAGTTAATGGGCTTCCCCCTTGTGTGAGGGAGGAGCAGGGGGAATGAACAAAGGGGAATAGAAGCTGAATTGTTTGAGAGGAGGTAATCTCTGTTTTGTTTCTAACATAGATTAGGAAGTATCAATTATCATGTCAGAAGGCAGAGAAGCTAATATGCCCCAGAATCTCCACATAGTTATGTAATCATCCTGTCTGATGCATAGCATTCATAATTCACATTTTTAATGCCACTTACTGTTAGAATCTGACATTTATATAGGGAACATTTAGGGAGAGTCACGGTAATAGGCAACAACCTGGGGAACAGATACAGTGAAGAACTCATATGGTTTGATTTCTGTCTCTTCAATCCAAGCGGCCTGAGCCCTGGACCCATGCAAACTCTTGTGCATGTCTGATCTTGAGATGATACCCCTGTGGATGACTCAAGGCATCGTCTGAAGGAAAACCTTCATGAGCTCCCATCCATACTGGGTGGGTAGTTCTCAGTGGTGCTGTAAGCTGCTTTTTTCCAAGAGCAAGTGGGAGCTAACATCATCACAGACCTGTGAAGGATACAGGCAAATGGCTGTGAGCAGCTGGTGTTTGTGCAGTGAGCTCTGGTAGCCATGCCATCCTGTCATCTGCTGTTTGGACTACTTTCAGATGTCTTCAAGGCACAATTTCAGCAAGCGACTAGATGCAATGAGCACTTGCAGCATGTAGGGTGGTCAAAGGAGAGTCACAAATGTGCAGGGTGATACCACAAAGGGAAGTGTTTTATGTATTGCGTCTTTGAAGACATACATATATGTCTTTTAATTCCTCAGTAAAGTTTTTGGTGGTCTAGTCCACACACTGAATAAAGATGAAGATGAGAGCATTGGAAGGACTAGGGTACTTCCTTAGGTCTCTCCAAGTCATCCCTTGGTCCAAGTTGGAGAAGAGAGCCAAGAAACCCCTCAGAAGGAGGAACCTGCGGTGACTGATGTTGAAATGCCCTTTTCTGTTCAAACAGTCACAAAGCTGAGGGGAAGCA
Source organism: Donacobius atricapilla (assembly GCA_013397315.1). Classification (NCBI taxonomy): domain Eukaryota; kingdom Metazoa; phylum Chordata; class Aves; order Passeriformes; family Mimidae; genus Donacobius; species Donacobius atricapilla. The sequence goes on from WBMY01009458.1 coordinate 3,283,769, forward strand.
AGTGATCACTATAAGGAGAACTTGCCAAAACCAAATTTGTTGTCCTGTCCCAGTCGTTGTGAACCAAGAGAGGAGTCTGGATGCAATGAAACTTCTCTTCCCTCCATCTTTCTATAATGTCATGGCAATGCTGGATGAGACAATATCACCAAGGCCTCAGGATACATTAGGGAGTGCAGCTGCACGAATGCTTACTCTGAAGCAGTAAGTTGCCTGCTTTCTATAAGCCTCTTCCTAGCAATATCTAGGAGTAGTGAAGCTTTTGTTTCATAGCCAGGAGGTGGATGGATCTAAAATTTGAATTTGTGGCACATTCTTTTTCCCCTGATACTTCAGGGAGTGGCACTATCAGAAATGAAAGGCAAGAAGGCAGAAAATTCCCACTCTGCTATCCTGTGTATATGTATCTTGCTTAATTTTTCATGAGTCATACCCGCAAAGCAGTGAAAAATACTGTCGTGGGATGACCAGCCACCAACCAATTTAGACTGGTATGAGCATCATATCGCAGAAAGAAAACTGTTTGACCACAGTTCTGATGAAGAGGAAGAGCTAAAGACATGTCCATATATGCATCTCAGGTTCAGCTACCATTTGAAACAGCTGAAATCTCTGTTGGGACCATTGAGCTTCTGGAAGGCAATCCCACCCTCAGATGTTCAGGCTGTTCTCCTGCTGCCATTGCACTGCCCTGACTTCCAGAGCCTGTGGTGACCCAGTTAAGTAGCAAAGGGCTTAGGACATACCCTGTCAGCAGTAAGGGGAAAAATGGACTAGAGAGTCCCTGTACAGTCCATAAATTGGGTTTTCATGTTAGAAGTTTCCATTGAGTTTGTCTCTAAATCCTTATCAACACCTTCAGAAACTAAGCGGACTGAAAAAGCCTGTAATATTTTGTCAAAAGAGTCTGTATTTGCTTCCTGCAGAAAAGTGATGCCTCTGCAGGGTAGGAGAGTCAAAAGCCATGCTTTCATATGCAGCTGCATTTATCCCATTCGAAAGGGTGATGTTCATCCCAAGCTTGTGTTGCTCAGTCGTGATCTCTGCAATTTTGTCTCAGAAAAGCAGTTTTGCACAGTGCTTGTCTTTAAGCACAGAACTGGTGCTTCTACTTTGAAACAGAAGTTGGAAAGGATTATTAAATTATGAAAACCAGCCTTTGCCACGAATTTCCCCGTAATTTTCCTCTTTGTCACTCACGTAGGGGTTTTGTTCCATGTTTGAGCTCAGTGTGATATCACCAAGTTGCTTGTGATTTAAATAGAAGAAGCCAACTGTTAGGAGTAATGCTTGCAGGTATTCCTTATTTTCTTTATTTGCCTTACAGCAGTGCCTGCAGGCCAAAGCAAAGATTGTGCTGGCAGTACCTGAATAGTTAGTTCCTGCCCCTCAAGCCTACACAGATAAAGGAATTATTGTTACCTTCATTGCACAAATAACAGCATGGAAAGATGAAGTGTCTTGCCCATGGTCATGCTAGGAGTCCCTGGCAGAGCCAGAAAGCAGAGTATTGTTTCGTCTGGTTGGATGCTTTTATCCCAGTGCCATCCTTTTGTGTAACTAGCCACTTTCAGTAATTCAGATTTTTCTGTAACATCTCCTGGCACAAACGAGCCAGCTGGATATGTCTCTTGGATCTCTGTCTTTTAAGATCTTTTTTATTTTTATCACTTACCATGTGATAGCCAGGTGTCTGTGTAGAGCCTTGTGTCTGGAAGGATCTCAGGATGTGCTCATCTAGCCTGCTTCAAAACCTCCACACATGCCACAGGTTCAGTAGGTGATTTTTTCCAGTGCTTCATTATTTTTGTTCTTAGAAAGCTGCTCCTAAATTTAATACTGGGCTTGTCTTGCTCCAGAGACAGCAGCCTTTTACTTATTTGGAGAGTCATGTTCTCTTTTCAGTCTCCTTTTACAACCAGGACAGAACGGTCTCTATTCGTAGCTTTCTTAACTTGTGGGTATTCTCCAAGTCCCTCTTGGATTCCATAAAAATGCACTGTGTTTTTCCTGACATTCATAATGGGGCACAGGCTCCCCCATGTGCTTTCTCCTTCTCCCCAAGGACCTGATAAATCACTTCACCTGCTGGGAAGCCATGGGTTGAGGACTTGCCGAAGCAAACAGCCCAGAGAAGGTGCATTCCATAGCAAAGAAGGGCATCAAGACATACAGGAAGGTTTACTGAGCCAGGGACACCCCTGAGGACTGCCAAGACCCACCAGAAGCCCATAACTTGTACGGGAGCAGCTGATGAGTTGGTGGGGCCAGGAGTAGCCTGTCAAAAAGAGCAGCCCCAGGGAGAGCTGTGAGTGAGCAGGTGGGGAAATGGCATGGCTTGACAGTTTGTGTGGGAGGGTGCACAGGGAGATCCCAGTCTACTGACTTGAAGAGGAGAAATTCAGTTCGTCTCATTCCTACCAGTTCGATGGAGCCAGCAAGAGCAGACCTCTTGGAAGACCTTACAGCGCTGTCCGGTGCTCAAAGGGGGCCTACAAGAAAGCTAGAGAGGGACTTTTATAAGAGCCTGCAAGGATAGGACAAGGGGTAATGACTTTAGACTATAAGAGGGTAGATTCACTCTAGATTTAAGGAAAAAAAAATTACAATGGGTGTGTTGAGCCACTGATACAGGCTGCCCAGAGAAGTTGTGGTTGCAATGTTCCTAGAAATGTTCAATGCTTGGCTGGGTAAAGCTCTAGATAACCTGGTCTAGTGGAAGATGTCCCTGCCCATGGCATCAGTGTTGGAACTAGATGATCTTTAAGGTCTGTTCCAACTCAGACCATTTTATGATTCTGTGAAGCTGCATCTTCTTCCTTCCTTCCAAAGGGGCATTGCACGCTCCCATGTTTCACACTGAAGAGTTTACCCTTTAGGAAGCTGAAGATACACAAATTTTCCTTGATAGTACCAAGAGGTGTTTTCCCAAGTACCTGTAGTAAAACTTTGATTTGTGCTGACTGGTAGTTAGCTTCATCTCAATGATTGGAACCTGAGATTTTAGGACTAACAGTGCCCGTGGTCACACTTAAGTGCCAAAAAAACTGGGCAGGATATCTGAGTTGGCAGCAAGGATAAGCTCTGTTAGATTTTTTTATTTGTGTCTGCCATTTCCCTTAAAAACAGTAGAAGCCTGAGCAGCATTCGCTCTGATCCAGAAAAGCCACTGTCAGTCTCAAGCCAAGGGTTTTATATAATCACAGGTACAAAAACCTTTCCATTTCAGCTCTAGTAAATTTGAGATTTTACTGATACAGGGGTTTGATCTAGTATTGCCTGTTTGATATATTTTTGTTTTTTAAGAATTTTATTTCAAGCCTTCTGGTCTTCATTGGGAAACTCACTTATGGAAGGGGTCTGGATTGTGGTTATGCAAAGCTGTGACCAGCTCAGGGTCCTGTGCCAAGTGGTGGGCTCATGCTTTTCTCCCATTTCTGAATGAGAGGTGAGGTAAGAACAGTGGTGGTATTCAGGGGGACCAAATACCACGGGAAATCCAAAACAAGCTACAGTGGGAGTTAAGGACTTTGCCTATTCTTCCCTCTGACCTGATGCACCTCTGCAGTAGCTGTTCTTCAAGTGGAAATGTAAGGAATTAATTTGCCCACCCCTGATTTCACTGGAGTGTTTAGTAATTTGGCTTTAATGTTCGAATTCATCAGTAAGACTGATTGCTGTATCATACAGAGTGGCAGGCTTGGCAGAGAAGGAAATTTCCCACACAGTTTAAAAATGGTCCGTGAATTTGCCAGGTTTAGAGTTTGATAACAGCTAGAAAAAGGACGCAGCAAGTCTTGTATGAAGAAAGGAGCTGATTTAGGAATTAAGAAGGTGAGATGGTAGGGAGCGGGAACCATGCACGTTTTATTCAGTAGCTGTGGTTTGGCTTTGTTTCGTTCTTAATGGCATGTGGTTTTTAAAAGGAAGTTTTTGCTTAAATGCAAATCAGATATTAGGTTACTAAAGATAGGGAAGGCGCTCTTTGGTATGTGTGGTGGAAGCTAGTCTGATAAATGTACTCAATAATGAGAATTCTACGGCAAAGTGCTGAGCCCTGTGGCTACGATCCAACAAAATGCTAACAGCAGTGGTAGCTCATGTGCTTAAAATTAGGCATTTTCCAAAAATGCTTTGATGGATCAGAGCTGGAGTCCTTATCACCTTGCTAGGAGTGAATTTATGAGAGTCTTGTAAGTCAATAGTATTTATTCTTAGGCTTCACAACTAAACCACTAATGGAATATAGGGAAATTACAGCTTTTCTGCGGTGTGAAGAAATCTGGCTCTGGTCTTAACCACAAACTGTTCCCCAGCTTTCAGAAAGACTTACTATCTTGATTTCCAGAGGCTCTAGAAAAACAAAATCAGGTATTGGAATTTTCTGTGGGTCTGCACCCTATGGGAGAATGTTTCTTCATGCCTCTCTTCCCTGCCACAACAAATATTTGTCTCAGATACACACTGACCTTGAGTGCAAGTGCCTGCTAGGGACATCAGGGATGCCTCTTTTTCCTGAAACCAGGCAACCTGTGACACCCTAATGTCACCCTCTCTCTTCTGAGGATTACAATAAATTGCAGCTTAATAGAAGCTGGTTGTGCGGGACACAGGGCTGATGCTGCTGTAAATGCAAATGAGTATATGTTAGGCCTGGCAATTGAAAAAATGTTTCTCAATGAGCTATGGTCAGGGCCAGTCTTGCCAGGCCAATTTTTAAAATTATTTTTTCTAGACAGCCTATAGCTGTATGAAAGGGACTTTGCACCCTGCAAAATACAGGTGAGTGTTTGCAGGCGGTTTCAAGAGAAAAAAATTTACCTTGATTGATGTTGCAGGTCATGGTAGCCTTCATTATACAGAGTCCTTTAAATTCCTTAAAACTGTTGTGTGCCTATATTCCTGGTAAGGCATTGAATGTGTTTGTGGATGAGCAAAGCTGGAGGTGTTACTTCCCCTCCCTTCAGATGAGTGTGCTCAATATTACACAATTTTCTCCTGTTACATCTGGTCATATTTTCCTCAGGCCTCATGCCTGTGAGTTTTGTGGGTCTGCAGGCAGCTTCCATTCTCTCATCCATGATTGGCAGGAGCCGAGAGCATGTCTGTGCAACTCTGTAATCAGAAGGCAAATGCCAAGAATCCAATTTATTTTTTGAAACCATGTGCTTCCAAGAGCCTTGCCAAAGGTCATGTGTTTCTTTGAGATGGCAGTGATATACATTAGGTATCATTAAATATTCTGTCTCTGTTCTAAATGGGGTGGTGTGCACGTGAGGAATGACAAGGCAGTCTTACCCCAAAGGCTCTAAAGCTTAGTGCCTAGATTTTGTGGTGTCTTTAGGCTCTGCTTGTAATCCTGTTGCAGTTTTAATATATGACAGCCCTTACACAAAGTAACTTCTTTATCATGGATTTTTTAGAAATTATTTACGTGCTTTGTGTCACAAGCAGTGAATTTTGCAAACTTTCATGCAGTCCACAAGAGGGCATAGAGAAAGGCGTGCCAGAGGTGAGGCGTTGCTACACTCCACTGGGTTGCTTCCACAAAGGTAGGCACTTCAGTGAATCTTAGCAATATTTTGTTAAGGCAAAATATTTTGTGAATGGCAAAGCTTTCACTGGTTACATCCATTGTCCTTCTAGGAATACGTGTTGAGTCCTGCTGTCTCACAGTTAACAACATATTTTGATTAAGAGGAGAAGACTGCATGCAAATATTTTAAGCTATGCATTTGTTTTCATAATTTATACATAAAAAAATCAGTACTTGGTCTTAATAACAAATAACATTTTACAGATTCATTTTTATAACACAAATTGTTGCGGGGAGGATTTCAGTAGTGATTTTTCAAATGCAGCAAGGCATTTGGTGCTATTTTTTCTTTTAGCACCATTTTTCAGGAGTAGCAAAATAATCACTGAGTGTTCATCTAAAGATTTACCATAAAAAGCAGTAGGTCCTTACAGGTGGGTCAGCTGATGTTAGCTTATTGCTGTGGTTTCCTCTGTTTTCTCTCTTTGCTGATTTTCTTGCAGGCCCCTTTAGGAGATACTCAGAGAAAAAAAAAAAGCCTTGAATTACGTGAATTTAGTGGACACACACCTCTCCTTCCCCTAAACACACTGGAATTACTGCCAGAACAGTGCGTGTTGGGGCACAGTAAATCTTGAGACCTTAGATCACATTGATGCATAGCCAGGCAGATCTCCTGAGCTGTTACAGAGATCGGAAGTAAGAGATGAACCATCATCCCAGTGCTAATACAAATTGCATGCAGATTACTTCTGTTATTACTCTGATGTGAATATGAATTGAAGATGTTTTTTCTGGTTTGTGTCTACTAATGCAAGAGCACTTCTCTGTAGTAAGAGTGCTGGTAATTAAAGGCACTGGGTTAGTAGTGTCCACAAAACCGCAGTGTCCATACTGCTCTTTGTCTTTAGCAAAGGTACTTTTCTGGTATCTTAGGTCCAAGGATTAAAAGCCTAGAGAGAAGTTATCTGCGGAAAGCTTTGTCAAAGAAAGAATAGGCTCTTTAACACAGTTAGGCACCAGCTGGGGTTTCACTTTCCAGAAGCCCAAACATCTGTCCAGCTGGGAGGCAGCAAGGTCTTGGGAGCACCTTGGCCATGACCAGCTGCAGTGTCCAGTCATGTCCTGTTGTTGAGCTTAAGGAGTTGTGTTGATTCTTAGAGGAACTAGGATGGGGGCCACCTGAAAGATCACTCCCTTTTAAATGACATAGATCTGGTTGCTGGGCTTAGTCATGGATTCATATCGCAAAAATGGGGCCCTGCCTTCTGTCAGGGCCATGGAGTTCTTCTGTGGGGTTCATCTCTCTTGTTTGACCTATTTGGTTTCAAGGTACAGATCAGAGCACCTCAGGTTTCAGAGGCATTCAGAATGTGCATGCAGACTGCAAAGAGATCTAAGATCTGGCACCTGAGGGGTTCATCTTGGGACGTAGATGTTCTGAAGAAATATTATATATTTATTGCCAAAGAAATCTGAAGATTGTGTTCTCAGTTTGATATTTGATGTGTGAAAAGGACTAACATGAAGTCCCATCTACACAAGAGATGCCTTGAAGAATCATTCAGAAGAAGATGATCTCCATATATGAACAATGTTTTAGGATTTGGCTCCTACTTGGCAAGTTGTTTAGATTTAATTTAATCCTGGGTCTAAAATTTACCTCTTTGCCTTATTTAGGGCCTATGCAGGATTGAAATCCCACGAAATATCTCAGATAGAATAGAAATGACACTTAATGCTACTTAGTACAAGGACCTTTCATTCCCTGGACTCAGTTTTCAAAAACATATGCAAGCACCTGCAAACTTGGGGCCCAGCCTGTTTACCTGACTAACCAGGCATGCTTTGCAACTCTTTATTCTCAATGGACAAAGAGTTTTGAAATCCATTATCAGACAAACTTGAGTACACTTTGGGATATGAAAATTGCAGCACAAAAGTCAAATTATGACTTAAATCCTAAGTTCTGACTCAGGTGTAATATTCACAGTAAGAGTACCCTTAAGAGAGCCACTGTGTGTTATCCTGCCCTAAAAGTTCCTATGTAGAAATGCAAAGAGATAATACAGTGAAAGCATTATTTTTCCTTCCCCGTGCAGTGTTTCTATTTTAACTAACATATCTGTATTTTTTAAATTAACCTACTGCTTGAAGCCACCTGCAATTTTGCAATGCCTTTAGTGCGACTTGGTGAATAAGGCAAGTCTTGCTTCAAACTCTGAAGTCACCAAAGGCCTGAGCAAAAAAATCAGAAACTCAGTGAAAAATTACAATATATCAGGCTTTTGAAGTGAAACCAGAGTTACTTGTCTTGTGGTTACTCTTCTAATATAGGTGTCATTTCCTCCATTTATACCTGGTTTTATTAAGTGCATTAATTATAACATAACTGTTTGGTTATATAGTAACAGATAAAGGTTATGGCTTTGGGACTGAGTGAGGTGGGGAACCATTAGCTGTTGTTTCTGCCAGAATGAAAAATACCAGGGCGAAAGTAATTGGCCTGGAGAGAACATTAGATAGACCATGAAAAGTAGAAACTGGATTATTTGTTTTGTCTTGGTACAGTGGTTGTTCACCTGATAACATTAGTTTCTCTTAAAATATAATTAGCATTTTATTCCACTAAGCATTATTGTATGTTACGTATTAGTGGGACACAGCACAGTATGTTGTAAATATGGCCTTTGGTGCCAAGATGGCTAATTCAGTGCTAATGTCATTATCAAAGGTTGCAGAGGAACAATGTCCTAAAATGTCTGTTCCTCGTGAAATAATTTTCTGTAGTTATTCAGATGTGACTAATGATGCATCTTCTGCAGAAACTTTAATTTATTTGGAATGTCTCCTTACTCTTCTTAAGAAATGTTAGAAACAGAACAATTTTTTTTTAAAAAAAAAAAGGAGGAATCAGTTTTCTATGCTTTTCTTTGCTTCCTGATTACTTTTTGGTCTCAGGAGAGCAAAAATGTACATTGGCAATTTCACACCTTGTTACATCTTCTGTTTGCTTTCATCACATGCATGGCGGTTTTCATAAATGGCAAACATAAACATAAATGATGTAATATCCCTCTTTGATCTTGACTGTGTGGCTGAGAAATTAATGCATATGTGCAGAACATGAACAATTCACAATGTACTCCCACCTTTTGTTGTGTCAAGGCAGGGATTTGAATAAGACTTCTGTCTGTTTACATAGGAAACATGAGATACTACAGCTTTATGTATCTTGACTCTTACATGAATTTATTTTTTACATGTTGTACTCCAAATGAAAGACTCTGTGGTTTGACTTCTTTCTATTGAGAGGATGCTGCCCTTGCAGAAGCAGTGACCTTTGAAAAGCAAGTCTTAAGTAATCCTTTTATTTTTCTGAGATCATATAGCACAGTATCCAGTTGCAGGCTTTTAAGATGGAATGATTGCAGACTTTTTCCACTTGCCTGGATTGGGTTACATTTTGTTTGACAAAGAAAACTCTAAAATACTTATACCTTCCTTCCTTCAGTTCAGAGCATTGTAATCTCAGTGCACTGAGGATGCAGAGTAGTTGCTGTATCATGCCAGCACCGCTGGGATTTATTGAATTTGCTTAATTGGCCTTTATCTCACGGTTACACTTTAACACTTCTTTTGAAGAAGATTCAAAAAGGATACGGTTACTTCTAATTTACTTCGAGGGTTGGGTTACTCATTTCCTTATCTTCCATCCATTTCCTGGTAGAGCAGAGCATTCTGTGAGCCACAATTGATCATTTTAGAGACTTGCACACACAGAGATTTAAGTCCACAAAGCTGCTCACTAGCCAAGCTTTTTGCACACACTTTTTGAGAGAATGCAGTGGTTTAGGGCTGTAGGAAGTTTGATGGGTGTGTTTGGGTGGCTGGTGGTGCATTTTGTGTTTTACTATGCAGGTGCATGTAAAGGAGAGATAAACTGCCCTGAACCTCCTAGGAAAAGGTATTGCAGCATGGGTTGGGAGCACTTACATTGTTTTCTTGGCTGTAAAGCACTCATGAGTCTCAGTCCTATAAACACTTCAGGAAACCTCAATGAAGTGGATGAAAAATCCACTGTCTGATCAGACAGTTTTGATACTGGGAATTGCATGATTTTCACCTTCCTGAGAGGCATTCAATACCAGGGATGGCTGAGGTTTCCCCTCCCTGCTCTTCTCAAGTTTACTTTTGCTAATAGGAGTTTAAAATGGTTTAATGCTCAGCACTGATGCTCTCTATCGTGCCAGACCAATGCTGCCAGCTCTATAAGCATGGGATAGGCATTGCATGGATTTGGAGATCAGTCCCATAGGGCATAGGTCCCTTTTTTGAGTAGTTTGGTGGCTCCTCCCTGTACATGGTAGCATCTAAGTGGCCCATGATAAGTGATCAGTGTCATCTATTTAATGAGGATTGTATGATCTCCTTTTACTTGGCACCACCATCACACATTGAGGTTTCTTGTCCAATGCCCCTGAAAAATGTGTAACTCCCTTGCGTCAGAAGGGGCTTCATTCTATTTTAATGGAGCTCACTACTTGCTCTAACTCGTTTGAGCTAACTCATCTGGCCATACACATGTGCACAGATCTTATATCTCATATGCACAGCTCAGCCTGTTGTGCACATGTAAGCACAGCGCATATTTAGGCACCTGGGTTGACTACAGAAATTCATTTACCGGTTTAGCAGTTTGTATTTAGATTGTTATTTGCCTTCACATAGCCCAAAAACTTGTAAAGGACGTCTGTCACGGAGGGGTAAGGTGACTTTTGCAGATGAAAAATTGTTGGTAATCACCATGCAGTGCCTGCATAAATAATGTGATCATCATTCAAATCAAGGTGGTTTTTACTTGCTCAGTGGAGGAGTTGTGAGCACAGTGGTGGATGCACAGTTAAAAAGCAAGCATTGTCTGTACAGCTTGATGCCAGCTCTCCAGCAGAAAACTGTATGGAAATAGCCAACACCTTTCAGCATCCTTCAAGAGACAAGTGGGGAAAGCAAACAAGAGTGTAAAAAACTAGCGCTGAAGCAAGACTGAGATATGGGAGCTTGCTATAGCAGAAAAGTCTTGCTGCTAGCCTTCAGTCCAAGAATAATTGTCTGGAGCTCTTCCCTTACTTTTTGGCTTCAAATCAGACCTGGAAAAACTAATGTATTTGTTGTCATTATTTTACTTAATGGGTTTGGGTTTTTTATAGTGTTAAGATAATTGGCTAGTCCTGCATATAGAATAAATTTTTTTCTATAATTCCAAATACATTTTGGAAGATGAAATGTGGTTGTTTGCCGCTGCTCTTTGCATTCCATTCCCATATGGCCACAAAAGTCTTTGCTATGGGTCTGCTTGGGCTCCCCGTCATCCTTGCAGGAGCTGGCCTGTGTGGAGGGTGAGTTGAAGTCCCTCATCCAGGCATGGCCTATTTTTATCTCTGGAGAAGCTGCTCTTGGTCCTACAAATGGGCTACTATGCATTTCTCCCATCCCCTTTTCTTTTCACTTGGTGTTGTTTCCTGATCACTGGCGTGAAATATCTGGGGTGTTCAGGTTGCATTGCCCATAGCAACTTTTGCTAGAGAGCTGGCAGGGGTGACAGCCACCACAACTTAAAAAGTCTCTGCAGACGTCGGACTGAATACAAAGGATCAAGCCTGTTTCTGATGCACGTGTGTGCTGCAAAGGACAGATAACCTTTCAGGGCTGCATCTTAAAATAATGAGCAGAGCTGGTATGGCTGCTCTCATGCTGTGGCTTCCCCAAGCACGCTGCAAACTTCTGAACTGTGATTGCCATTAAAATCTTTTGCCATTTGCAAGGAATTAGCATCACTATGTGAACTGTAACACCCCAGTGATATTTATGGAGAGCAATTGAATTATAAAGGTTGTAATATTCCTTGCTTCTGGAAGGAGGGAGCTGAAAGATGCCTAGGCTTAAACTACTTAAAATTCAAAAATAGCTAAGGGGCCCATGTAATCTAAGGTCTTGTGAAAAATATATGCCTTGAAAGCAAGCAAAAGAAAGCAAAACATAATCAGTACGTAATTCTGATAACGGAGACCCCAACACTTTGAAAAGAGAAGGTGTGGGGTTGATGTGTTTGAAAATTGCTTGAAAAGATGGGGTTGATGTGTAAGCTGAGATAGTAGTTCATGTTATTACTTTCCCTTGGTGGCCATGCTACTGCAGATCTGTGCAAGTCCAGTTGTTAAAAATGGGCAAATACCACCAGAGTAAAAACAGACCCCACTGATCTGCAGTAGCTAGGGGTTGTCTTGCATTTGAGGATGCACTGATGAGTTTGATTTTGGCTGAGGCAGACCATCTAACTAACAATGGTTTTCGTCTCTTCTGTTTTTCTCCTATCTTGCAGCACCTTCTCCAGTCAGTACTGTGAAAAAAGGGAAGATAACTAAAAATAGCATCTCCCTTTCCTGGCAGGAGCCAGATCGACCCAATGGCATCATCCTGGAATATGAAATCAAATATTTTGAAAAGGTGTGATGGACTGATTGCAAGCTTCCCAAGTACCTTCTCTTTATTGTTTTCTTCTTTTAGTTATTATTATTTGAGTCATGGAAGGGAATGGATAGATTTTATGCGTAAATCAATGTCAGATTGATTTTGCAGTAAATGATTAGGAAGACTTGAAATGAGGGTGTTGTTTTCCATTAATGTCCCACTTCTCCTGAACAAATACATTAAATCCTCATGCCAGATTTCTCTCCAGTCTTATCACATTAAGATAGAGCCTGCTCATTTGTTAAAAATAGAAGGGGTTGGGGACTGAGCATCTGCCTCCACCCAGAAACATCAGGCAATCCCTTGCCTTTGGTATTTCAATGTCTCATTTGACTTTCCATCCACTGTGAAAGGAGAGGAGAAGGGGATTGTAGGGGGAGATTGTGTGTCCTCTGATATGAAGAAGGGCATCTTGGTTTAAAAACTTGCCTGGGTTTTCCACCTCTTTTAATTTAAGGGGAAGCAGTCTCCCCACAAAACTTGCCTCTCCTAGTCTTCATTTCAAATGGTGACCTGTTCTCTTCCTGCAAAATTAATGTAATCTAAATAAAAATGGTTAAAATGCACTTTATCAAAGTAGTGTATTTTGAGTGATACGGCCTTAAATCTCTGGAAATCTTAGATATCCAAAAATCAGATTTTCAGGATTTGACTGAGTAGCAATTTTTTTGCCTTAGCTGGAATTGCAAAGTGTTCTTTTTTTCTGCAGAAACATCTAGGCTTTCTACATGAAAACAAGAGGGAAATAATGAAATGGAGTCAAAACTCACTTTTTTAGGGGGATTGAATTTCTATTCTAAGAAAGATATTCCATTAGCTCTGTCTGTGATCCAGGTGAAATCGCTCAACATGGACCAGGACTAGATCCTTCCTCCTTCTGTCTTCTTTTCTCTGACCATGGGAAGGACCTGCTCAAGCAGTCCATGCAAACAGGGAAAAGAATTTAATAAATCTTCTCCATCAAAATAAAATCAACATTGTTTTTGCAGATGAGGGAGCTTGTAAAATAGATATGTGAGTGATTTAAATAGGGCTGAAGATTAAAGCATACAGCAAGAATCAGGTTGTTTTGTTGCTGGAAATAATCCATTACTAATTATTTTATTAACTTGTTTGAATGACTGGGTACATTGAATCCTTACCATGGAATGGCTTGGAAAAAACAGCTTTTGGAAACCAAAAATGGTAAAGCAAATAATTAAAGTGAAAAAATTTGTGTATTTCTTCATTAGTTTGTTTTCAAATAAATCGGTGGGAGAGGGGGCTTAAAATGTTGAATTTGTAGTCTAGAACTAGTCTAAAATAGCTTCAGCAAATAGTTCTTCAAGAGTGAGTCCTTTGTGGAGAGGTAGCTCCAGCCAGTCCAGGTTTATGCTGTCTTGATTTATTTTCTTCAGACTGAGAGTGAAGTTTATTGTTTTCCATAGAAAATTCAAGAGTCCAAGTGTTTGCAGAAGCCAACAGTGTATTGAAAAGTTAATTGGCTGACATACAAGCAAAGATGTGACCTAATATTCACTTACTGCTTTTTAACCCATAGTTGAGATAGGTTGGGGGTACTGCCCTTATTCCTTTTTCCTTGTTGCTACCATAATTTATATTCTCTCAATTTTCTGCCCTTCATAAGGGTAAATTCACATTCATTTCCAAGGGACAAGAATTATTTATATTAAATGTTTGGGAAAACTGAGTTTTGTCAGACTGCATTCCTGTAAGAGGGAATCACTCCTTAATTAGAAAAAAGGGCACATATATGTGTGTGTGTGTGTGTCTGTACACATTTCACCAAAACAGGCTTCAGTTGAGAAATCTTGTAATCTTATATGTAAGAAATTCCCAGCGCCTTAGCCAGGCATATTGCTGGCTATGGGAAACAGGTCATTAAATTAAAAAGAAAAAAGAAAAATTAGCTCAGATTCTAAGAGCTGTCCAGAAATCTTGGAAAGGAACTACTAAAAACTCTGGTTCAACTCATGGTAATTTGGATCTGAGAGGATATGGTGAATAAAAAGCAGTTTCCAAATTTGTAGACCTTAATTTATGAGCTCTTGTCTAGATTATGTGTTGCAGTAAATAATTCTAAGAGTAATTACTTAACATTTCAACAAAATTTTAATCAAAGAGCTGGAACTGTTTCACATTAGATACTGATGTAGATGAAGATTTATTTCAGCAATTTTTCTTCAAGTTCATTGCTTCAGAAGAACAATGCAAAAATTAGGTATTTTCCTAATACCCAATAGGAGTTTTGGTTTATTATTCCCTTCCCAAGATCTAATTGGTGGTTCTAGAAATGCAGGCATAAAGTTGTACAATATTATTATCTTTTAGGCCTACTTACATTACTGGGAAGCCGTTTTGGTGTAAATCAAAATCCTTTTTTAAGGCAATGGGACTTGTTTTATCTTCCCTGTGCCTTGGGATTGATCTTTGTATGATAAACCTTTCCATTGCCCCAGGCCATGTACATCGGGAGCAGTGAAAAGCTGCTTCTACTGCAGATGCCATTTGCATGCCTGCTAGGATCATTGATTATAAAAGAGAAAATCAGATCTCACATTTTGTATTGCAGAAAGGACCTTCAGAGAGGGGGTTTTGAGGAAGAAATCCTAAAAAGTGCATACTTCCGTCATCTTTTGTAATGTTTCTCTGGGGGTTCTTAAGGGTCTGTCTTCTCTGAGAGCCACTCTTTGTGTGTTTGAACTTTGTGGTTTCTTGGGGGGGGTGTTGGGAAAAGGACCAGGAGATGAGTTACACCATCATCAAGTCCAAAGAGACAACGGTTACGGCGGATGGCTTGAAGCCAGGCTCAGCGTACGTCTTCCAGATCCGAGCCCGGACAGCTGCCGGCTACGGGGGCTTCAGCCGAAGGTTCGAGTTCGAAACCAGCCCAGTGTGTAAGTCTTTTTAATTACTGTCAGCCCATGTCTCTCCAGCACTTACCAGAAACAAGTCAGGGGATCGATACCTTTGCAGAGAGCGCTTCCTTTTATTGGCATCATCCCTTGACTTTGGAAACATCGGGCACATCATGGCTCTGCCCTTGATGTATCTGTCCTTTGCTTCCTCATGGTGAGGGAGGAAATCTTCAGGCTCCAGAAATTCATGACATTCCATGCTTAGAAAAATCCTGTATTTACAGGAGCCTGGCATAAGAGAGACTTTCCTTTCAGGAGGGACAGAGGGGATGGGACCTGCTCCTTAAAGGCTGTCTGTAGAGGATGCTGAACTCTCTTAAATATCTACATCTAGGGGGGAAAACTCTGAAATAGTGTCTCTCTGCAAGGGGAAGAGTTGAACTAGCATTAATGTCTTTTGTGTATTTTGGGGAAAGTTCCCGTCAAGTTAAAAGATTGTTTCTGTTGACTGCCAATGCCACAGCCTCATGAAAAGGAGGTTAACTTGTAGTCAGAAATGGAAAAAAATGTAAACTGCAGGTGCAGGACTTCTTGGCCTATTATGTTTGTGGGTTTTAAAATTTTCTTCGTTTTTTTTTTTTTTTTTTTAATTAATCTGATTATCCAGGGCTGGGTTCAGCAACAGATTCTCTGGCAGGGTGGACTCCTGAGGCACGCAGAGGCTTAGCTCCTGCTCTTTCTTCTATGTTCAGGCACAGCTGTGGGGAAATTCTTTTTGTCCCAAATACAGAATTTGCCAAGGTGTCAAATACAATTTTGTCCACCTGAAAATATGTCTTCTCTCTTTTAGTTTGTACAGCTCTCATTTATTAATATTTGTACTGTGTGCATAGTAGAGGAATTTTATGGTGGAAATACGCTGATCATTCCTGTGGGAGAGAGACGATTTTCTGTGTTTTCCTTGGAAATTTAAATTCATCAATACTTTGAGTACTGTTACTCCAGTTTATTTAAAATTCATCATCTTTGATGCTGTCTTTTCAACAAGTTGTCTTTTCAGTGCATGCTACCTTTGAAATCATAATAGATTTTCAAGGACTCATTATACCTGGGCAAATGTAGGCAGTGATTGAGCTAATACAGTGAAAATTGCATCACAATGCAAACATTAATGCAGTAAGGACAGTCTATTTAATGTATTTCTTATTTAATTAGCGATTAGTTGTGCCCTGTAAGTAGCAACCAAATCATGTTATGCCAAAAAATTATTCTGTATAGTTTTTCTCAGTTGGAAAGTTTGTAGCTTAAAGTTGTTTGAGTAATAGTGTTCTGGTCTATTAATGAGTAACACATGAAATATATGCACATTTGACCTATTACCTATGATCCTGGTCCAAAAGTAATGGCACACATAAGCCCATCATGTAAGTATCTGTGTTAATCGGGACTTTTGGAGGACATCATGTGGAAATATTTTTAAACACTTAGAGATTCTGTGGGTCATTTAGTCATACCCACAGCCCAGTCTTTTTCACATTTTAAAGGCAGATGAATAGGTACTCCTCTGATACTAAGGAGTTGCTGGCATAGTCAAAGGAGTACCTACTACATGATCCCCAGTTTGGGAACTGGGAATTGTTCGTCTGTTGGACTCAAGCTCTATCTGAGGCCAGACTTAACCAGATATTTTCACACTTGATAGCATTGAAATACAATGTAAGCCTCAGTTTGCATCTTGCAAAATGCAGCTCTGTTTGACATTTAAAACCTTATAAAAAGCATTTTTCCCCGAAAGCCCTATATAAAGTCAATATCAGTGTCAGGAATGTGACCAGACTCCCACTGCTTTCCTGCACATCCTGGAGATTTTGAAAGCAAGCACAGATCGAAATCTCACTGCTACATCAGAGTGCAGATGTGAACTTCTTGTTAGAGCCAAAGAAAATGATTTTTATTCAAGCACAGATGAAAACCTTTGAGTGGCTGCTCTGAGAAACAAAAACCCTCTCCAAATCGTTTGGACTGAACAAGAGGTTTTGTTTCCAGTTCGAAAGGTTTCTATAGTTATCTTTAATACATTTGGAAGAATTATACAACGGCCTGAGAAATGCAATAGAGGAAAGCTATAAGCTGTTTTGGACTTCCCTCTTTTTCCATATTTGGGGAATTTTTGCATACTTCTCCCTGTTTGTACAATTATGCAAAGCACCATGAAGCAGCCAGGGCTTCAATTTTCAGTGAATTTTTTTTTTTTTTTTTTTTTNGTATACACTTGTTGCTTCGTCCTTTCCAAATGCCACCAAGCTTACCTAGCCCCAAAAACTAACTTTACCAAGAGCTGGTTTTTGGCTGGATTGGTGAGCTAATGTAGCTGGTCTGCTGGGTGGGAGTAGGAACATACCACCAAGATGAGAAGGGGTAATGCAGGTGTGTGTGTGTCCCTGACTTTGAATGGCAGCAATTCCCAGCTTAACTTATGAATTCAGGCTTTTCATCTGCCATAGATCACAGCGGAATTTATCTAATTTCCCCATCCCTTGAGCTGTGCAAAAAACCACCAATCACTGCTTAATGTTCTCCTTTAAATGTTTTTCTTTTTAATTATTTTGTCAAGAAAGCAATAAAACACCATCTTAAGGAGCCCTCATAACTTTGTGAGGCTAACAAAATCTGTGGATGATGGCAGGGGTTTGGAGCAATGAACATTAAATACATATTGTATCAGGACCAATCCTTCTGAAATCACACTGCCGTAGCAGGTCCACCCCACCTGCAGTTAAGCACCAGAGAGCTCCCATATGAGGAGCTATTGAAGCCCAGTGCAGATCAATGTTTAATGCCATACGTTTCTGTCTTTCTTTTCCTTTAACAATTAATATGGGACTATATTCAGTTATTTTATTGCCTGCATAACGTTAATCCTGTGCTAAGGACCCTTTTTTAGTTCAACCATTAAGTTAAAGGCTTCTTCAGTATGCAATCAATTCCTGCTGTTCTCGGGGGTGGATGAAGCTTCACCCTGGGCTGGCACAAGGTTAAGAGCTATAATGAGGTTTTCCCCCACAGAGCAGTGTTGCCTGTGCCAGGAAGCTGGTTTTGCAAGGAGGATGTGAGATTTGTACCCTGGGGTGGTTATATATTCGCAGATAAATAAGCTGGTAGCAAAGAGGGTGACGTGAGGAGACTTTGGTTTCTGCTTGAGGAACCCCACATACCAACCCCTGGGGGAAAAAGGGCTCCTTCGTCTGCCATGCAGGGCAGATAAACAAGATACAAGTGGTGTTAGCATTTCCATTTTACAGTCTACAGGAGCTTGCTCACCTGCTCTTAGTTGACCTGTGTTAAAACTCAGTTCTCGATCAGCTTTCCTGACCTTTCTGTAAGTATCTTTATCACCAGCTTAGTCTCCTGCCTTTTGGCAGGAGGGCTCCTTACAAGGCATGAACAGGAGGAGTTTTGCTTCCCCAAGTTTTGACCAATAAAAAGACCAACCAGTGTCTTAGCTAATTCCTGTTTTTGAGAGGGCACCTTATGGCCATGTGATAGAGATGCCACAAGGAGTTGGTTTATAATTGTTTATAGCTTCTTGAAGTACAGGTAATTCTTTTTATCTGGTAGATTTTGCTTATGTCTGTTAGTAATAACATTTCATAAATGTTCTCTCTAACTGTTGGGTTTTCATCCAAATGAGAGCCTCTTGGGTTTTCATCTTTTATCTCTGATTTCTAATGCAGCTAACTCAGGGAGAAAATCTTGAGTTCACAAACTCAAAGGCCACGTTCTGCAATGCTTTGGTTTCTGAATTCAGCAATGAGATGCAATCTTGTTGGGTTTTTGGCTTAATGTTGCATGTGGTTTTGTTCCCTTTGCACCCATATCCTTTCCAAACTAGAAACAGACAGCAAAAGGGGGAAAACGCAAACTGTAAAAGAAGAAATGAACGAGTAAGACTTGAAACCTCGCTGGCAGCCTCACTAGAAAGATTCATGTGAGTGCTGACTGTCATTTTAGCCCTAATCTCCATTTTCTGTTTCTCATCTCAGCAGTAGCTGCATCCAGCGACCAGAGCCAGATTCCTATAATTGTTGTGTCTGTAACAGTGGGAGTCATTCTGCTGGCTGTTGTTATCGGTTTCCTTCTCAGCGGAAGGTAAGAGAAGAAGCTGTGTGTTTATACTTCTTCAACTTTTGTAATAACTTTTATCTGACCAGCCAGTTGGTGTGATTTAGGCAAAAGCAGCATGTGAACAAAGCTGTCAAGCGGTAGCGCTGTAAAACAGCACAAGGGTGGACTGATTGATCTGTTTGGACAAGCAGGAATGACAAAGGCACTCTCCCAGATGTAGTTCTCTTCCCAATGATTTTCATCTGTGTATAGGCTGGCCCTGATTATTTGACTTGATTTTCACTGGAGTGTTTTCACATTCCTTTAAAAATAAGCAGAACATGTTATTACAGGTAAAATATCTTCACCACCATATGTTTGCATTCAGAGCTTGCAATGGACTTTGCTCACGGAGAAAACTTGACTTCAGGAAAAGGCTTGCAAAGAAAATGAGAATAAACCCACTGAAATGGCCAAATGCCCCACATTTAGGTCAGATCTGGATTTCATTTCTCATGTGTAGGATACTAATGTGTTCTCCCCGTGATAGTTAATCATACAGAGAGCTTCCCCCACAGAGGGAGACACTCTGCTTCAAACCATCCCATTGACTTCTCATGTGCTTAAACATAGGCAAGTGATGAAAGCCTGGGCTATAGCATGTTTGACAACTCTAATGGAAGTTGATGGAATTTTTTGAGGAACAAGAGATTATGGTGTTGGGGCAAAATCTGGCTTGTATCAGGATAAGTTTGTACAGCAACAATAAACTTGTTTGGCAGCCAGCATGGAAGGCACTTTTTTCATATTCTACATGTATATTAGTACATTTTTTAGTGGCAGTAGTCAAACAATGCAATATCCTTCATGCATATGTGAAGTACTCCACAAAGCAGTGTGAAGTATATCTACTGATTAGGCTGGGTTTGTTTTCAGTGTGAAATAAACATTTATGCTTCTAAGGTTCCCATCAGCCCACAGTGGCTTTTATCATACAGGTCTGGCCTAAGCTCAGGTCAGGCAAGGTGGCTGTAAATTACAGGATATTTGTAAGCATTAAGAGATGTTACAGATGCAGAGGAACTGCACTGAATTTTTTGGTTGAGGGTCTCATTTCCCAGAGGAGGTAAGGTATCAGTCTGCAAATGCAGAGCAGTGGAATCATGCCAGGCTGAGCAACTCCGTCCCCAGGCATAGGGCATCCATGGAAGGACACGGACACAGTTATTTCCTGTCTTGAAAGGTAAGTGTGCTGCCAGACTCATCTCCAGTCAAGGTCAGAGACTGACAGTCTCTTCCAGCTCAGCTGTTCAAGCTCCTGTTGTCTGCTTTGAATGACTTGTTGGGCTTAAAAAGGGAAAAGTAAATGCTCCTGTGTGCATGAGAAGCATGCAGCAGCAGAGGAGTGGGCAGGGTGAGTCAGTGGCTGTAGGCAATTCACACCAGGGCCTACAGGAAAGCGGTAGTCAAAAGACATGGCTCTGAACACTCCAGACAGGATTCAAGTCTCTCCTTAAAGACTAGAGGTTATGATTGAAATTTTGTTGCTCTTCAGTCAGAGCAGGTAGATGTGAACCTTGGCTTCCCCTGTCCCAGATGTGTGTTTGTATTAGTGCGAACAGGAGAATGCATGTGTGACTGTAGGGAAACTATAGATTTAACCTGGCACCTCTGCGAGGAAGAGTCTGGGGGGTGAATGACAGGTGGAGGAATATATATCCCTCTGTGGCCATAGGGAATCACAACTGTGTGGCTGCCAGTAGCTCCTGCTCTTTCCACAGTCACTGGCAAGTGCTTAGAACTCCTCTGAGAAGGATGTACCCTTGCAGGTCTCCTTTTCACTGCTACTCTCTCTAGTCTCAGCAAGCAGCTCCAAGTCCTGAGCCATTTGTCAGCAGTTCCCATTAGTTACATCTTTCTGTCCTCTTGTCTAATGTGCTTTCCAGGATGTGCTTCCTCTTAGCTCTTTATCTCTTGGCATGCTTATAAAAGCCCTTGTCTCCTTTGGCTGGAGTTTTATTGCTGCCTCTGCTGCTGCCTTAATCCTCCTACCTTGTACTTGCACTTCCCCCTGTGGACCCCAGGGCAGCTGCAGGTTTCTGGGACCTCTGTGGTGCCACACTGGATGTCTGAGAAGGGCAGGCGCAGGGAGCTGAGCTCTTAATCCATTTTTATCTTTTCAACTCTTCCCCTAAGGGAAAAGACCACAGCCCCTCATTTGGAGCTGGTGGAGAAGCCTCCCAGACCAAGGTTTGGTCCATTATCAGAAAATTGACTTCAAAACGATGGGGCTTCTCCACCGATTTGAGTTCCCATGAATTTTAAAGTCCATCTAGTACATTGAATGCCTCAAGACAGCAGCAGAATAAACCCCAAAAATCCAGAAAGATGACACACAATTTGAAATTAAACAAAGCAAAACAAAGTAATTGTTCTGGTTTGGAAGAAAGCAGAGATGCCAGGGAGATGTGTTACTCATGCTGCTTTGCTGTGGACATGGATTCAAGACAATTTGTGGAGTAACTCTCCCACTGTGACAGCAGGGACAATAAACATGTTCCAAGTCATGGGATTATCCCTTTCTGAAGCAGTTAACCTGTTTCTGGAAGATGCTTTCCTATTAAACTTCTGGAATGGTTATGTTGTTCCAGTGCCTGGTTCCAGGGAGCTGCGTTTTCTTACCTAATTCTTTCCTGTATTTGCTATTAGGAAAACAGCTGTTTTGACCTTCAGCTGGAATCACTACTGCTTGCCACACCAAGCAAGCTGTGAAAAGCCCAGGCTCTGTCTTTTCTGTTAATGTAAGAAGAGAGCAGAAGAAAAAACATCTTGCTCTCCCACATTGAGAATATAGCCTGGCCAGCTCTTGCAAATGGTCTACTTTGTGCTGGCTTCAGGGTGCTCCCAGGTCCCTGAGAGGCCCTGGATGCCTCAGGATATTCCTCCTTAGGATGCTGTATGGCCCCTCTTTGCACCTATCCTCCCAAGTCTCAGGCTGCAGCAGGCAGAGGCTTCAGAGCAGTTCTGCAGTGCAAAGTGAATGTCATCCTGCTCTTGGCAGTTCTGAAAGGAGTTTCTAGTCATAGGGCTGAGGAGTTTGCTGGAGTCTGCAGGCTTTTTACTTTTTGCTACGTTCCCAAAGGCAGGACCACACCTCTTCCCCTTTTTTTTTTGCTTTCAAGTCTCTGCAGTTTTCTCGCTTCTTTTGAATGAATATAAGTAACAGCTTGGCATTTCCTGTTGGCAGCTGGCCCTAAACCAAAGGTCAGTTGAACAGTCGTGGTGGCATTTCCACATGTCAGCATCCATCTGTGGAAATACACTTTGCGTCTGAAGCTGGAGATTCCTGGGAATTTGAAACTAAATGTGCTTTGCCCTAAACAATTAAGCTGCATTTCAGAGCTGATTTGCTTGCAGATGCTCCAGAAAACTTCCTGTAAATAACACGTCCTCTGACCAAGGTCATCAATGCCAAACCAAATAGCTGATCACTTTTTTAAGTTATCCTGCTCCTTACATCAAGGGCATATTAATAATATAACAATCAGGATTACAAATCAAAGAGATTCACTAAATCAGACTATAGTTGTCTCAGGATAAAAAAAAGAAGTGGATTGAAAATCTATTATTAAACCAGCCACAAGTATTGAATTAAAGAACACAGAGTTGTTATTATCTTTGTTGTGTTAGGATTATGTGTTCTCAAAAGTGCAGTGCATTTTCCAGACAGAGCAAAGCTATAAATTTTGCTTTGCTAGCAATGCGTGAATTAGATGTCTGTCACCATTATTGTTCCTGACTGAAGTATGTATTAATCTAAAATCATTACTGACTTTTGTTTTAAAGTCTGTGTCGGACAGTCCAGTGACAAAGATCTTTGCACTCCATCTCACAGGGAGCAGTAAAGTGCCTCAGTTGTTGTTGTGTGGCATCAGTCTCTTTCTCCCTATAAACTGAGGTAAGGAGCCAGATTTTCAACAGTCTGGGGAGGAGACCAGCTGCTCCAGAGCAGTACTCCTCTTTTGTCCTTCAAACCCAGCCCTCTTCGCAAAACAGAGTGTTAAGAGACTGCTGGACCTTCCAGTGCCCCAAGCTTTCAAACTTAGTAGCACTAAACAAAAGCTTGAGCTTTTACAGAGTAAAGTGGGCAAGATATTAGGTCAGTGCTGTGCATGTTTGCTAAAGCTGTTCAAAACAGCCATGTCAACTGTGCATCTGCTTTTATAGCCAACTACCCATTATGGATGACCTTTCTATCTCAAGTGATCTTTCAAAGAACCAGAGGGAACTTTTTGTAGAACTTAGAGGGGGGGGGGTGGAAAATTGAAGCAACAAAAAGCTGCCTCTCACCCTGTGTGATGCATATATAGAAAGTCTCCTTCTGGCAAGGAACTAGCCTCTAAAAGACAAAGCAAAGACAAATCTTGCCACCTGGGTATTGGCAATTAGAGGCTATTGCACCAGCGTATCCATCCTTGACCTTAGCTGATTTAGACTTTTAAATATCCATGCCTGTGGTGGCAGAGGACTACTTTCTGGACACAAATATGTACATCTTGTTAAAAAGTGACTTTCAGGGAATAGAGAGGGTGAAAGATTGTGGTGTATATCCTAGGTCCTGTGTCAGTGTTTACAGCCTTCTGTGATGTGGAAGGTGAAAACAGATTAATTTTTCCACAGCCTCCCCCCATCCTATTTTTCAAGTTGCGTTAGGGCTTAAAATAGTTTGCTTTTTCAATATTTCCGTAGGAAATGGGATACAGTCTGTAGATAATGGTTTTCATGGAGAATTTTTCCAGCATGAGTCACAATTTTTGTAAGTTGGGACTTTCTAAAGGATTTTTATCTCTACATTTTTGCCTGCTCTTCCTTCTTCCTGCAGGACATTGTCTCCTGTGATTTATAGTCACTTTATTATGCTGCCTACTGCCAAATATTCCCCACGATTCACCTGACAAGAGGAAGGATTTTGTTGAGGAAGCTACTGCTCTGCCAAGTCAAAATTTCCATCCACCAAGAGCAGGCAGGGTCTGGTCCTGCTTCTGTTGGGGGTCAAGGTTTTTACAGCTTCTATCCTATTAACAGCCTATTTGCTGGTACATTTTTTCAGAGAGGAGCAGCAC
This sequence comes from Donacobius atricapilla, assembly GCA_013397315.1. NCBI lineage: Eukaryota > Metazoa > Chordata > Aves > Passeriformes > Mimidae > Donacobius > Donacobius atricapilla. Next base: position 3,307,921 of record WBMY01009458.1, read on the forward strand.
TGGCATACAGTACTGCTCTCTGAAGGGAGAGTGCTCCAGTGCACCCTTCTGCACAGGGTCATACTCTGCTAGGACCTTTGTGGAAATCTGCTGCCTGTAGCACCCGTCTCTGACATCCTGTCAAGATCAGCTTGTCAAATTTGGCTGTTCCAACACCTCATTCCTCTTCTATTCTAAACACTTTTTGGCTTAGTGCAACCTCGCCGGGCTCCACAAGGCAGTCTGTGCTCTGCAGTTTTGAGATGGGTTTAAGGACCCAGGCTAAATCTGTCCTCAGATGACTTTGGCCCAGACAGAAGGTGAGAGTTGACCAAATCTGTAATTAAGCTCCAAGTTATTTCTGAGCTCCTCTGGCAGTGGCCAAAGGAATGGGCTGGAAGGACTGTGATGAACAGATAAGCAACCAGTCTCAGCTTTGTCTGAGCAGGGAAAATAAGGGGTGGTGCAGCAATAAGTGATGAAACCTCCTCACCTTCTTGCAGGTGATTTCTTTGATGGCATTGTGCAAGTCCTATTTCTGCTTGGAGGAACTGGGCTGCCCTTCAAGCTGGAATTTGTAGCAGCTTGAGGCTCCTGCTGAGCACCCCTTGTGTGTGTAGTCTTTGAACGTGGGATTTTACAGTGTCTTCTCTAGACTGTGGAGTGGGTAGAGAATGAAGAAGGGAGTCAGACTCTAGTCCTTCTACACTTCTGAATATGTGGATGTTTCACCTTGCTTTGAAAGCAGAAGCGTGACCTCTCCTGGGGCTTTGCCATGTAGCGGCACTCGACCTCTTATCTAGAAAAAAGGTTATCTCTGCTTTCTTATGTCCTAGACATAGAAAAGTATAATGCCAGAGGTCTTTCCAAGTGCAGTTCTTTTCCTTGAAGACATTACTTTCCTTTCCCATAGTGACTGCATAGCTATCATCTGCTTGGCCTTCTGCATTCTCAGTTTTTCTCAAACAGTGCAGAGACGCCCTTGAACGTATGAACTAGGATAGCTCAGCAGGAAGAGCAGGTGACTCCTTAAACATTTCTATATTTTGGGACAAAGTGGGAATATATTCCTAGCAGCTGATAGTGTGTAATGCTACTTCTCTGATGTTTAGAGAAAGCACGTTGACTCAGGAATCACTAGGTGTAGCACTGGCCTCCTGACCTGGAGATGCAGGAAGCAACCATTACCATCACTCAAGGCTGTGTGAAGGATTAGAAAAATCTTCCCAGGCACCCTCAAGTATTTCAGTCTCTAATTGCAAGCCTCTGAAGAACATCCCATTAGAACAGCTTATTAAAAGCAACAAACGAGACTTTCATTTATCATGATTCCAAGACTTCAACTTACAACTCTTAAAAGCCACTTCTATATATGGCAGAGCCTCTCTGAATTCTATCTAGACATTAAAAATGTAGTTTAATTCCAAATGCCCTCTGGGTCATCTGCAGACTTGTGGTAAATTAATTACATTAATTGCAGGCACCGTTGCTGGGGCCCATGATATATATATATACACACATTTCATTAACCAAGCCCAGGGTTTGAAACAATGCCAAGGGTGTTGATAAGTACTCCTCACACAGGTTTATTAAAGTTTGCTCTCTGGACAGTTGGGTTTGCAAACCACATAAGCTTTGTGGGGGTCACCTTAGCTAGAACTGGAGGAGTGTTGTCTCTGTGTGCCTGAGATAACTGAAAACAAAAGAATTGGGCTGGCCAAGGAGCAGGGCAGTACCAGCAGGCCGCAGAGGTCCTGGAGGTGTCACTGCAGCTGCAGGCTCCTCTACATTTTTTTTTTCCCATCTGCAGCTCTTTCCTTGAAGCCAGGGCTAGAAGCAGGTGTCACACCTTGTTTCAAGCGAGCTTGACTTTTGGAGATGGTGTCACCTCAGAGCCTGTTCTTTCCCAGCAAAGGGGATTTAACACTGCAAGTATTTATTTTAAAATAACTTCTACTGTTACGTGGACATGTCATCTGTTACCCTGCAGAGGGGCTCCTGCCCAGTAGCAGCCCCCACTAGCTCTCCTCATAGTTTGCTGGTTGATTCAGTGAGGCTGGAGGAGAGTTTGCAGATAAAATTGATGTATGCAGTGCCTGGTTCAACTCTGCTCTGCAATACAGGTCAGCTTGCTGGCTAAAGATCTTAAAACCCTAGAGAGGTCTGGCTGTATTTCATTAAACAGGATTTTAATCTTATCCATAGCATTTGATCTTGTCTGGAAGGCTTTTGCTTTCAGCTCTTCAGTTTCTAGACTAGGAAAGCCCTGCGGGAAATGAGGAGGTGGGAACTGGGCCCCTCCTAGAAGCCATCAGGCATCCAAATCTGATGGCCGCAAGACGCATGATGGCTTCACTTGAGTTTAACATCAGTTTTATTTGCCTCAGGATTTTTATATTTTGAAGTTTATCTGCCAAATCAAGCCATCCTTTTAACACAAGTAGTAATAAATCTTCCTTTGTCGTGACTGTTCAGACCAATTAGTAAGTTCACTCACCTATCCAAGTGCTCCTTGGACTGGAAAGTGAATTTTATTGTCTGCTGATCCAGTTTAGTTTGTTTCTAAGCACTTTAGATGTCCCCTAATGCTAAACTTCCGAGCATTTTGACCATAAGTGCTCAGCTGATGGGTCTGTAGGAGCAAGGCTGCACTGAAGTACATTTCTCTTGCACCTGAATATGTATTTTTTTTTAATCTGTATAAAGAGAGTGAGATCTGAAGTGCTCTGGATTCAGTGCAGGGAACTGATTTCATCTCAGAGCAGCCCTGTTGCGGATGAGGTCGCAAAGAGTTTTCTTTGTTCAGGGAAACATTGAGCTCTTTTTATTTTAAGGAAGTGGTTCCTTTTCAGGTTAATTGAACAGTTGTTTGGAAAACTTTGACTTTGCATGCTGAGTGGTGTGGAGATTTGGGCAGGTCTGGTGGCAGCAACCATTAGAAAATGCCTGGAGGAAAAGGGCCTCCTAGCTGAAACATAAGCTAAAGGTCACAGCCAAACCAATCTTCTGGAGATGCACCAGTTGCCTGCACCCAAATCCTGCAAGGTTAAAAGAAGAAAATGGCAAAATTGACTCCAGATATATAGTGCTTGGGTTTCCTTTGTGTGCCTTTGAGTTTTGGATCTCTGGTGTTAACTTGGATCTTCGGAGTGGTTTAGTGAAGGCAGATCTCCTCCCATATTAGTATGACTGAACAAGCTGGGGCATTATGAAAATAAAAAATATTGTTAATTATAGTTAGAGATATTGGCATTGCTGTTTAGAAAATGTTAGCAAGTTGTTTTGCTGATGCAAAAGGAGCTTAGAACTGACATTCTTCACCAGTTTTAATTTAAGTAAGCACATAATCCAGTGTATAATTCTGTAAATCATTGCATGCCTGAAGTTATTTTGCATCATAATTTAGGGCAATGCAGTTGCAGAATGTTAATTTTGTCTAAATAAACCATTTTAATGTATTTAGGCATTCTAAGTCATACTGTATAAAAATCTGACATGCAGAGAATTTTTTTTCAAGAATGACTTGTTGTGATGACTGAGGAGAAATGAAAAGATATTCAGCTGACATTAACTGGGGTATACCTGCATCACTGGCCTCCTGCTTGTACTGAAGTCCTTCCTATTGTTTCTTCTGTACTGTGTTCTTTTCCAGGATGATCTTAATAGATTTGATAACAGAAAAATTGTCTGTGTAAGTTCTCTGACAAGAATAAAGGGCAATTAATGAGGTGCAGCCAGAACTGGGTTGAGAACTGATGCCAGGCTGATTAAAGTCATGGCTGAGCAGCCTTCAAAGGCAAGCTGTGGGTGCATGGAGTGCCTTTCAGCTCACCATATTTTGAGTTTATTGAGGCTCTCCCAAGGTCCTGGGTCTGCTGATACCTAATGTCTTCAAAGCTTCACTGGTGCAGTGGGATGCAGAACAGACTCTGTGAGTACACACATAAGGATCTGCAAAAGCAGGTCTCGTATTCATCCAGTGCTTTTCCTTTTTTAAAAGCAATCATAACTGTACCACATGCACACTTGTGGAAAAAAAGTCACTTTGCCTGCTTCAAGGCAGGTGCTTGAGTTTAAGCACATGGGTGGCCCCACTAGTCCTGATGGTGGTACTCCAGTGCAGGAAGCACATGGTTAATTGGTTCACAGCACCAGGATCCAGACACTCTCCCCAAGGCATGTTTCACCAACAATAGCATATGCCATGAAATTTTTGCAGCCCAGGGTGTTCAGGTCCAAATAATAATTGCAATAAGAAGGAAGAAATACATATAAAAATGTTGTGAATGTATTTGCACCTTGCCAGGGTGGTGGGATTATTCCTTATCCTGGGCCTTTTTGTTTGCTTTTCAGTTGCTGCGATCATGGCTGTGGGTGGGCTTCTTCTCTGCGTGCTGTTGCCTATCCGAGCCTAACATGGTCAGTGTTCCCACCCGTGCTGGCTCCTACTTCGTGTCCTCCGTCCATGTTTTCTGTGCACAGTCTGCCTCTCCCTTCCTTTCTTGTATTGGCCTGGAAATCACTTTCTCATCTGATCTCTGTACCCAGCTTGTCTATCTCAACAACTGGAAATAGTGTGACCTGAAGCAGAGTGTATCTTCAGCAAGAGCAGGGATCTCAGGGGCAAAACCCCACTATGTTATGCCATGATCAGTCTAGACACTGCAGCAGGTGTCTAATAAAACACCATGTACACTGGACAGCCATCAAGTTCTGTATCTTGTCATCCAAAGGGGCCAGGGGGAGGTAATGTGCCCCCCGAGGAGGTAGGGGGTAGGCGGGAGCAGGAAGGTATTTAGTGGCATGTGACGTGCATGTCAGTGGAATGACGCATATGTCATGGACATACATGTCAGTGTGTGACATACACAGCAATGACATGGTGCTGCTTGCCCACGATATGCTCCAGCAGCATTGGACATATCTCTGAGGTGCTTGTCCATGCTGCATGCTGTCCTGTTCTGCCACCATCTGGGCCGCCTCACCACTCTCTGCTCTCTTGTGCTCTCCCCTCTTTTCTATTTAGTCAAGGGAGGGGTAATTTTAATTTCTGTTGGTTTGACTGGATGCAAGTTGAGTTGCTTCCCAAAGAACGAATCAACTGTAATATTTGTGTGGGCAGAGATCTTTCTGAGCCTCCTAAGAGCCACATGTAATCACCATCCCCATCAGACAGCTGCTTGAGACCACAGAACTTCTGAGACATCCCACGTGCATTGTTAAGCTGAGAGGTTTTCTCAGCATAGCTGGTGAGAGGTGTGGCACTCTTCTGCTGTGTTTTCTGGGGAATGCTGAGGTTTTGCATGGTGCTGGCTGGGTCATGGTGCAGTCCCCTGCTGTGGGGCACAGCAGTCGCTAAGGTGGACCATTTTTGGGTCCTCTGGTGCTGTATTTTTATTTTGATAGAGGAGGAGTTTGGGTTTTGGTTTTGATTTTTCCTCCTGGTATTGTTTACTTGGGTTTTTTTTTTTTTTGTGCTTAAGAGCAGATTTAACAAGCAAGGGTGCTCAGCTCAAAGTGTGTGCCTGTAAAAAGTTGTTCTGGTATGTGGACCATTGTTTTGGCAATGATTGCTCTGAAAGAAAACCTTACAGTACTTCTGTTGTCTGTCATGCCTGTGGCACCCCATGCACGTGTAGTCCCTCACTGCAAGTCGTGCTTCAAATGTCCTCAGCAAGGCCCTCAACTGGAGCATGACAGCAATGGGAAACAGTTCTCAGAGGAGACCAGGATTGGACTGGATGGCTATGAAGAAGAGAGATCCTCAAGGAAAACTTGGCTGACCTGGAAAACACCCTCTGCAGGTTTCCTCTTAAGGTGCAGGGAGACTAATGTGGCAGCAGGCTGGGAGGGGGAAATGGGAAAAGTTATTTCAAGTCACAGATGTCATTGGCTGTGCTATGGGAAGGCATGACAACCTCTTTAGAGAGTTTTATGGAAATCACTTCAGAGGGAGCTTCCTGCAGGAGGGGAAAACGTTATCTTGTTTAAATTATTTTTAATTGTTCTGGCGGTGATTTAGGAAAGTGGGGAGTCATTCAGCGCAAAGGCAGGGAAAGACTAAAGGCTAAAAATACCACCGGTGGATTTGTGAAGCTTCCTTTGTAAGGCATCCAAGTTAATCAGAGGTCAAAGACTGGGTCACACTGTGTAGAGAGGGACAGTGGTGCTGGGAAAGCAGCTGAGAAGATTGTGAGCCTGCAGCCCTTTGGAAGGGAATCTGCCCCATTCCTCTCAGGCCAGCCATCTCCTGTATCTCCTGAACTGAGCTAAAGGTCTTCGCTTGTCATCACCAGACATTTTACTGCTCTTCTGATCTTGTGCAAGAGGAAAGTGAACAGAAAAACAGAAAGCAACTTCCAGTATAGAAGCTGTTCAGTTTACACCAGGCCCTTGAGTATTCCCTGGTTTTTTGATACTGAATTTATCCTAGGATTGCAAGCAGCAAAGGCAAATGCTGAACACAGAATAACATCACAAGTGGTAGGCTTTTGCCTCTGGCTGTCAGTATCAGCGTTGTTTATCAAGGAAAAAGCTATTTACTGAACAAGTTATTGTCTCACACATGAGCTGAGGCGACAGGATCTTGGCCAGATGGAGAGATCCATGTTTGTTTGTTCCTCTGCATGGAACACAATCCTGCCCTGCAACACGTATGCAGCTTTATTGCTTTAACATCTTGGAACAAATAGTCTGAAAAAAGCACTAACCCCTGGTAAACAACAACCTTGAAGTCCTTGCAAACCTCCTGTAAAGTGACAGCTTGAGATGGGTTGGAAGCATTTCTGTAAGTTGATTTATTGTAAAAGACAGGCTTCTGAGTGAAGGTCTCACCCCTGAAAAAAAAGTGTTTTGTCTCTGTTTCAGAGAAGTGTGTATGCTTCATTTATCTCATATTTAAGAGATTAAATACATACATAAGTCTCTGCAAGACTGGGATGGGAGATTGCATTCTGCTTCAGGGCACAACCTGTTCAGTGGTACTGACTGCACCTGGCAAGGTGAAGTCCATTCCTCATCAGGGATGTCTCAGTGCTGTCTCCACCTGCATTTCCAGTAATGCCTTGGCTGTGTGCTGAAATGCTTTGGCCTATGCCTGGAAAAAAAGTATGTGAAGATTTTTCCACATCAGCGCCTAGGGCTTGACATCCAAGGTCCAGGTTCACAGTCCCCTGGCTGTGTCTTGCCTTGGTTGCGGCCAGAATGGTGGCCCAAGCGAGAGAGATGAAAACTCTTTCCCTTGGGCATTCTGTGGTTTTCAGGGGAATGCCTCCAGTGGCCAAAGGGCCACACACAACCCAGCAAGGGTGTCAAGAGGCCCAGGGTAGAAACAAAAGAATCTCCATCAGTCCAGGGAGAACAAGCATCTTTCTGCCTCACTTCGTGAAGGATTTTTCTCTGTGAATTGGCTTCTGTCATGCAAGATAGTGGGCATTGGTTTCCCAGCTGGATTCTTCATCTTTCTACCTGTCCATTTTATATTTTATAAACCTATATAGGGATCATTTTACAACTTCACTTTTATAATCTGCTCCATCAATATTTTACAAGCTACCTGCCAATCTGCAAGTAGTTTTTAAATAAGACATGATGCCTTAAGAATATTTAAAGTCTCACTTTTCTTTTTACCTCTGATACTTTTATTGAAAAACACACAGCTGTGCAAGGAAGACATCTGCTTTCCACATAGAGAAACTGGGACAAACCCACAACAGGAGTAAATGAATTGAGAGTCAGGTGTGCTGCTGAGTTATGTTAACTCTTCAGCTGAGTGTCTCCAGCTCGGTGGGAGATGAAGCAAGTATCAGGATCTTTATGCTTTTGCTGTGCATGATACAGAAAAGATATAGGAAATACATGGTTTGTACAGTGATAATAAACTAAAAAATGAGTCTTCCATCAAAGCTTTTGACTCAGAGTTTAGTCAATAAATATTAGGAGCAAATGCACATGCAGAAATGGATTATTTCACAAACAATTGATTTTTTTTTCTCCCAAAATATATTGCAAAGCCACAATTTTTAGATACTTTGATCTGCCAGTAAGATTCACAAACTGTCTCTGGATTGTTAACCCAAAATTGCAGATTTCTATGGGATTTAGTTGGGGAAGAAAGGAGAAAAAAATGTTTGTGTGTGTTATTTAAAGCATCTGAAGGTCAAGAATGGAAGAAGCGCAGTTTGGCCCCAGTCAGGTTGGATTCTGGGTAGTTTGAGAAAGTGTGCTAAGGGCACAAGTGATGGCAGGTTTTGCAGCAAGCGTTATTAGTGACACCCAACTGTTGCTTGACAGTCACAGTCCACTAGCTGCCATTTCACTTTGATGTGTCTTGTCAAGGCTTGTTTTAACAATGCTTCGGGCGTCCCAGAGCCTGATTTCGTATGCTAATGTGATGTGCTGCTGTATGTGTTACCCAGCTCGAGAGGGGCAGCTGCAGCCAACTGGTTTGCATTGGCCCTTGGAGTGCGTCCGTGGGCAGTAAAACAGGGACCGTTGTGCATCAAAGTGTGCTTGGATCACTGTATGCAGGGGATGGCATCTTTCTCTCTCCTCTGTATTTATGGTCAAGGAATCAGGAGATGCAGGCCATAGAAAGGGTGATGTTAGAAAAGCATTTCTACAGGCAAAGTACTCCAAACCTGAAGAAGAGATAAGGGCATTTGCTCCAAAAGGCAAAACAGAAGTATTGGATATGGGCATTTGATAGAAGGATGAACTGACATATTTGTGTATTTTTAAAAAGCAAATTGAGTCATATGCCTCCATCCTGAAATATTAGTTCTGCAGAAAACTGAGGTAACTTTCGCAACTCGCAGCAGAAAAAATTGTGGTTGCCAGAAGTGAGACTTGATACTGAGATTCATCTCTCTATTTAATTAAAGAGGAGGTCATATGATGAAGAAGAAGAATCCATTCTCACCAAGGGCTTGTGAATGCCAGAATGTGCTTCGAAATGACCCTTACTCCCAGGGTCTCCATGTACACCCAGTGCTTAGGTTTTGAGTTAATTATGCAGGACCCCATCTCAGGAAATGGCACTGCTGCTTTTAGAGCAAGACAATGAGCACCAACATGAAGATAACTGAGCCACGTCTCTGGGCACCTCAGTACTGTTCTTGTGGGGTTTGCATTCAAAGTGTTAAAGTCTCAGCTTGGTTGCTGCTGCTGAAATCATGCCCTACATGTATAGCCTGGCTGTTTATTAAGCGCAACCTGTTTATCTCCCCCTGCCTGCATCCCCAGGCTGCCTGCCAGCCTTCCCTTGTCTTCTTGATCTGTTCCCCTGCACTTGCACAGCATTTGCAATCTCTTTTTCCTTCCTCTCCCTGTGGCACAGGTCTCCCTTTGTCCCCAGGGTAAGCCTCCTCTTCCCTAGAATAGCCCCAGAAGCTCATGTTGCCTTCCCCCTCCTCAACTGTCAAGCATCCAGCTCTGCTGAGTCCAGCTCAATGGTGGGGTCTCGTCGTGTCTGTGCTTTTGTCTGTACTGTGATCATTTCACAAACCCAGTGCCAGCATACTATAGCCAAAAGGCTGCTTGGCCCCTTACACCCAGGCAGACAGCAGTTCCCTGTAATAGGACATCATGCTGAGGTCATGTTTCATGCAGATGCCTGTTACTGCCTCCTCCTAATTGCAGTTTTGTTCCTGCTAATCACATGCTCCTCCTTGCTGTGAGTGATGCTGGAGTGCTCACATTCCCCTAGCCCAAAAATCACGGAAGCAATGGAAGAGAGGTTTCTCAGCTTTAAGTGGCTTCTTAGTGGCCTGAGGCTTTCTTTGAGGTGTGCCAGACAGTGATTCCACTGCATGATGGCTGGCTTGCAGGTGTCTGTTCCAGGTTTTTCATTCTACCAAGCAGTGTCCTTCAGTCTCATGTTCATGCGGTTTGCTGCAAGGATGATCCAGTTCCCATATCAGTTATGTTATCAGGTCCTTGGAAAGACAGGCAGGTATATCTGCATCCTACATACCTCCTCCCATATTTTTAAATGTGTGTGTGTATAGCAATTTTTCTTGCCTATGCAGTTATCCTGGGGCTTCCATGTGGTTGTCTCAGTGAAGCAGATCTCAGAAATGCCACCAAAGCAGACAGTCAATGCTAATGCCAAACTATCATCTAGAAAACCAATGAGAAGAATGAAGAGTCAGGGAAGAGCAGCCAAAAACTAATTGGACATGCCCTGGGAGAGATGCAGCTACCATATGAATGTGGTTGCAACTCCATGGTAGTATTCAGCACTATCATTACACTGTCTGGCACTAAGGTGGGGGCAAGATAGGTCAGGCCACTTGGTTTTTTCCATCTTTTTTCCTGCTGGGCAGAGGGGATTCCATGAACAGCAGCTCCCCTGTGGAAAGAGAGGAGATGTGCATGAAATGCTTAACAAAGCCAACAAATATGTAGGAGACTCCTGAAGGCAGTGAGGCAACAAGTTTGATTTTGTTTTAAGCCATTATTTTGCATGTGTATAAAATGTTAATGTTTACACAAGGCCATTTTCTAAAATACCATACTTTAAAGTTCTGTGCAAATTCACAGTGGATGAAGGGGAGCATGCAAGACATACAACACAGTGCCTGCAAAAGCTTTGCAGTCCAGGAGATTTTGTTTCGGCAATTCTAATGTTTCATCCCATTCCCCTTTCATTGTCCTTCCTGTTCCTGCTTTCTTTTCTTCTTAATAATAGCTGTATTAAATGTCAGGTAGAGTGGAGTTGTTCAGTAGTATCTGTGGGATTTGGAAGCACAAGTCCAATTGAAAATCCATGGGCCTTGAGCCCTGAATCCCGTTAGGGAAATTGCAACTTGTTTGATGAGCTAAAACTGGGACAGCAGCAATAGAGCCACTAGAGAGGTTAGGTTTGTCACTGCTCTGGGATTTTTTGCATTGTATGATTCAAAGTAAAGAATGGAGTTCTGCCATACCGAAGACAAAAATACTCTTCTGTTGTGTTGTTTTGTTTTTGTTTTTGTTTTTTTTTTCCAGGCGATGTGGCTATAGCAAGGCTAAGCAAGATCCAGAAGAAGAAAAGATGCATTTTCATAATGGCCACAGTGAGTAAAGAGAAAACATATAGATATGTGGTTTTGGCCTTCTGTGGTAATGAGAAATTAACTGAGAGGTGGTTTTCTGAAAAATAAAAATATTAATTCACAAAATAGTTGTTTGTACAGTAGGTCCCCACCTGCCCCTGCTGCAGGCCACACAGAGAACTGAAGATTTGAGCAGTCCTTATGTGTGCTGAGCTATTCACACCTGTGTGTTTGCACCAGGCTTCTAGTGAGCTATTTTGCTTTGTTCCTCTGTCTTTTCTGTGTGAACCAAGATTTTATTATTTTTTTTCTGCTCAGCACATAACAGCTCAACATTTTTGTGGTCTGGATGCATCAGTCCAAAATACCTGTTTAAAACCTCTGTTTCACCCCAGCCAGCTGTGAGGACCAAGCCAACTGCTACTCTTCAGCTTGGATGCCTCTGCAGAGGTGTGAGGAGTAACGCCTATTTCCTGCACCTAGGAAGCTTTTAGAAATACTGTATTAATGCCCTTGTATACAAAACCCCTCTGCAGTGATGCTAGAAAGTAAATCTCGTGGTTGCTATCAGTCCTTCCTTCCTTCATCAAGAGCTGAGGGATCTGGGGATGGGTAACAGTGAGGTGCCTTTCGGGATGGAGAAGGCAAACACATTGCGAGTGAAAGTCAAATTTCCATTAGTGCTATGTAATGAAGGCAGCAGGAAGCAAATCAATTAAGAGCCACAGTGTAATGTAGCTGTCTCATTAGACTGATGAGCAATTCTTCATGTGAGTAGCCTTAATGATTGTCAAAACAAACTTCTAATATGGATAATGAAAATACTTTTTCGCCTCTCAAGTCCTGGAGAAAAAGCTTGCTATTGATTATATTTATACTGATACAACCCACAGGCTTCGTACTGCAAATAAGCAGTTCTTTCAAATCTCAGTAACTCTGTCTGAAATAATGTGGGCGATTGATTAGCTGATGTGTGACTGGTAGGGTATAATTTATTTCAGCTCTCCATCAACTCCCATCCATCCAGCTTGCTTTGCAAGTTACTCCTGTAACATTCTGCTATTTGTACTTTTCCTCCTGCTGTTTCTCTCTGGTTCCAGAAAGGGACCAGACACCAGACTAACCCATTACACAGCACCAAAAGGGATTTTTACCTGCACATCATTCCAGCTGAGCACTGTTGTGCTTTTCTAAATATGCTGAAGTTGCACATATGTCACATATAAACTAAATGTCATTTTTCAGGAATGGTACTCATTTTTATCACAGAAAGAAATTTACAGGAGAGCAGGGTGCAAGGGACAGGAGTGTAGTGCCCGTTTTCCATGATATTGTGTGCCACTAAATGTGCTTAATTTGTGTTTGCAGTTAAGCTGCCTGGAGTGAGGACCTATGTTGACCCCCACACCTACGAGGACCCTAATCAAGCTGTCCATGAGTTTGCTAAGGAAATTGAAGCTTCATGCATAACCATTGAAAGAGTTATTGGAGCTGGTATGGAAATGCATTTCATGACCCTTAGCAACATGAAGGGTTGTCTACCTTAACATGAGAGATCTGGAAAGGGCTGTGAAAAATTTGAACTGTTAGGTACCTTGCAAGTGAAGCTGAGCATGTTCCAGATGAAGTTTGGGACAGACCTGTCATTGTTTGCAGTTTTGAAATTCAGGAGCCGAACTGAAAATGTCAGAAAATGGTCACAAATGATCAGTTGAGCTATTTCAATGGAGGCTAAGAGAAAGGAGTCACTTAAGTTTCACATTCTTTTTACCATTTGAACCTTTTTATCTGCCAACATTAAGGTCAGTCTTGAAGCAAAAATTAAAAATAAGAGGTCACCTGGGACATTAAAAAAGCACAAGCTAAAGTCCAGAGCTTTAAACTTCCTTGGTTAAAAGAAGAAACTCCCATTTTGTTTCCAGAAAAGCTGTCTGTTTAGACTTGCATCCAATGTTACGAGTATTTTCTGTCCTCTGAAGTTGTGAGTTTGGATGTAATTTAGTGTTCACCAGACAAAAGTCCATTTAGGTTACTTTTTGGGAAAGATAGTAATGAAATTATAAAGAGTTTACAGTCTATAAAAATATATGTTACTGTGAAAGGCTAACACCTTTCCATCTATGTAACTTACCAAAGGAAGGTTTAGAAGCAAATGGTTTGAGTTTTACAGCTGTGCACACAGAACAGTGGTATAGGACATGACAGGACTCTTTCATATAGTGGACAAAATGAAATGAGAAAAAAGCCCAGTGGAATATAAAGCATGGTTCTTTAAATATAGGAAAATTACATTTTTACTCAAAGTTTTCTTGTGCTTATGAATTACTTGGCCTGTGGTACAGTGGCTGTTTGAGATCGTCATCACTGCAGTGTTCAGCAATCCATATCCTCGGATGCAGGGCAGCCTTTTGTGCTTTTCATCACCCAAGGCTGTGCTACATCCTGCAGACAGAGGCACATGATGTCTTTCCTATATGTTGTGTGATCCTGTTCTTCCTCATTTTCTTCTGAAGGTGAATTTGGAGAAGTCTGCAGTGGAAGGCTGAAGCTTCAGGGAAAGCGGGAGTTTCCAGTGGCTATCAAAACCCTAAAGGTGGGCTACACCGAGAAACAGAGAAGAGATTTCTTGGGAGAGGCAAGCATCATGGGGCAGTTTGACCACCCTAACATCATCCACCTGGAAGGTGTCGTCACAAAAAGTAGGTACAACTTGCTGTGGACTGCTCTCTGTGAACTTCCTGTGAATTCTGTGTGTGATCTCTATCTCTGGCTGTTGGGAGAGTTGGTTAGGGGAGAAAGACCTAGGTGATGCCTGTTCTGGATGCACTTTTCAAAATATCTCCAAAAAAAGTTTTGCCTTCCAGAAGCAGGGAAGAGGAACGGGACTGTAGGTGAAGATGACAGGAATGTATAAAACAGCAATTAAAGCAAGCTCCCTCTGGGATCTACTAGAGATGCGTTTGATGATAGTTGCCCATGGTGCTGGCGTATGGGGCAGGGATTGAGGGCATCCCAGCATGAGAGTTACTGAGCTCTGACTGCTCATGTAGCAAAACAGCCCTCTGTAACTTTTCCAGCCCGGTTCCTCTCCAAATTATTGTATGCACTAAAGATAAGGGCAGGGAAAGGGACAGTACATCCAAACGTGCCCAGGGCAAGACCGCTGATGCTGTGCTGAAACTATGGAAAATGTGTAGAACTGTTGTTATTCATCCATTTTAGAGCCTTGGAGGATCTATTTTATATCAAGGACTATTTTGTTGAAAAAAAATACTTCTTTGTTTTAAGATGTGTTTTAAGTGAAGAAGCACCAGCCTCACAGGTGTGAAAGGCTGTCTCCCCACTTGTCTTCATGTTTGGCAATGTCAGAGTTTTCTTAGCTACTATTGTTCAGATGGTGACATTTGAGGCTGTGTGGCTTTGCTGGAGTCCTGGAAACTTAGAATTTTGTATTTTAATGTATAGTAATACATATAAGAGGTACTGCCCCTCTTAGTACCATTTGTCATTCCTCAGAGGAAGCATCTCCAAATGAAATTAGCTCATTTTCAGAGCTGCAACACACAACATACAGAGGCTCTAGCTGTGCGTCCTTATAACTTCCACAAAATCAATGATGTTTTGTAATCAGTGGCCTTTTTTTTGCATTTTTCCTTGAAATCACATTTCATAAAAATTTTAAGAAAAAAATAACCAAGAATGGATTTCTCCCAAAATTTTAGTAAATACCAAATCTCTTGGGGACACCATGTGTAAGAGCTCCAATTTCTAGCCCTGCAGAGATGTGGAATATTGGGCAGGGAGGGAGTGATGATTATACATCCATGAAAGGTGCTACTGGCATGAGCCTGAGTCTTTCTGGCTGCTGGGGCCTCAGGGGATGGTTGGAAATCCCACTTTCAGCAAGAATGTGCCTCCCTAGCAAGCTTCCTTTATATAAAGTGGCTGCCTGCTCCAAAGGCTGTGGAAATACAGGGAACTCTGCTTCTAAATTGGACTTGGAGCAAGTGGAGTTTGGATTCAGGGGGATGTATATACCCGGAGCTTCTCATAGCTCATAAATGTTTGTTTACTGCACTCAAAATTTTTTTCCAGTAAACATATGGATCATCTTCATAGGCTTTTCCTTTTCTTCTACATGGACCAAAATAACCTTTATGAATCACTAAGTATTTTGCTCTCTCAAAGTATTTAACTTCTTTTACTCTTCAGTATCTCAGTCATTGGCCTTTTGTAGAATCAGATCTTTAGGGTAAAATGTCTTTGCTGCATCATGATTTACTTTGGAAGTAAGTTAAATTGAATCAGGCCATTTTTTAATTCTGAATGTGAATATCCTTGTATTTAACTAATACAGTTCAAATGCACACCTTAGTTAATTTGGACTAATCATTGTCCCTTTGCAGACAAACCTTCAGTTATTTCTGCTTTACAAAGGTAGTGACAGTTTTCATTTGCATGCCATTTGGTTGTACTGATGGTGTGCACATTGCATTAATGTGAACACCATTGACATGAGTGCCATCCACATATTTTTTATGACCATGTAATGCCAGCAGGAGGAAGCCCTGGCGACACAGAGAATCAGCCCAACACTTTGAAAGGAGTAATGTTTATTTTTAATTTGCTTTGTTGAAAGTTATCTATTTGTGTCCTTATTTCCATGCTCTTGGATATGGGGTTAATTTATTCCATGATTGCTGCCAACATGCAGCAGTCAGATAATGAAACAGAATTGCCAAAAACCTTACTTTTTTTCCTCTGGTGGCATCCAAAGGCAGGAGTCTGGAGGAGGTCCCCCAGGGCGGTGGCATAACAAGACACCATTCTCACTGCAATGCTGCCTTGAGGTGTCAGAGATAAGGGACACCATGCTACAGTCGGGTGTTTAGCTTTTAAAAACAAAACAAACAAACAAAAAATTTTGAGATATCCCTGGAGTTTTCTTCCCTACAAAGTCACTGACATATTTGCCATCCAATAGCAATGGCCCCCTGAGATCTCTCCTCCCTCCTATGTTCAGCCCATGCTGTGCATAGATCGATGGCTGCTATCCGTAAAGATGGGCCCCATCGTTTCATTTGGGATTCAGCAATATTTTTCATGCTCCCAAGGTGCATTTCTCATATCAAAAGTAATATTTAGGGCAAGTTTCAAGCTTGGGCAACAGCTGCTGGGAGAGTAACTTAAAAGAATTTAAGCAGCACAGATCCTTCATGCTGCAAAGGTAGTGTTTGCACAGCAATGAGTATTTTGATTGACATGTTCACATTTACCTTTGTTATGTACATAATTAAGCAGTAAATTAGGCAAAATAGTTAAGGTAACCGCAAATGGGAAAATTAAGATCTATCTAAATGGTATGACATGTGCTGATTTTTAGTATTTACCTTCATGTGCATGTTACGACACATGGCAGCTCTCGTTGATCATTTCTATAAAAAACATTTATAATGCACTTTACAAATAACTGACAGCTCCTCTTTTGTCTGTGCTTTGTGCTAGCTAATGGAAATTGATTTAAATAAAAAATAATTTACATGTTCTTATAAGATTTCATTGAATTTACAAGGGCTGGAGCACACCACATTAATTATTGCTACGCCATTGTGGCAAGCTAGCGAGAAATTAGATATAAAAACTGAGCAAAAACTATATATAATTACCATTAAAATGACTCGGGCATAAAAATTAATCAAACAGATTTGGAAAAACATTATTATTCCTGTCAACAATAGGAGTCCAGGTCTTTTGTTAAGAACTTTTACTTTGATTTCCGCTTGCACTCATTCCACACTTAACGAGCTTTTGTTCTGCAGCGTAAATATTCTTTTTCTTACTTCCAGATGTGTTTACAAGGGTAGTCACATGGAATTACTTGATTTACAAGGAATGCAATCCCATCCTTTCCTGGTCTTGGTTTTGGTGGCTACCAAGATCAAGCTTCAGATCATCCTTGTTGCTCTTGTTGGGTTCCCGTTGTTACTTCAGGGTGCTGAAGCTTGCAGGAAGGGTCCAAAGAGGTTGCTGTGTGCAGTTTGGCCTCTGCAAGCTTTCAGCTTGTTGGTGGAGACAAGAACAAGGCTATCTGGGTTCAGCTTGCAACGTCCTCCTCAGGCGTCATCTAAACTTCCTAGGGCTTGCTACCCCACCCGTAATATGGTATTACTTTTTCATCCCCTCCTTTTCTATTTCCCTACTTCTGTATATATTCTGGGAACAACTGTTGTCATCCTGCTGGGACAGCAGTGTCTTGGTATAGATTTACTGTTGCATGGCTGTATATCCAGATGCAGACACACTATTAAAAGACTTTTTTATTGCTCATGTTTTTTAGATAAATTTCTAACAAACTCATGCACTTTTTTTTTCCAGGCAAACCAGTAATGATAGTGACTGAATACATGGAGAATGGCTCTCTGGATACATTTTTAAAGGTATTACTTAGATCCTTTTTCCAGGGGGACCTGGGGACTTGGTTAGGGTTAGAGTTCTTTGTAGATGGTTAATATCAGTAAAAATGTTTTCTGGGTGTTGGTACTGTCTGGAGGCAGGAGTAGCTCAGTTGCCTCTTTGATCTGCATGTACACAGCATTATAAAGGACCTGGTGCATGCAATGATAGAAACAGCTAAGAATAAATTGGAGGATATTACTTTATTTTAGAAGGCAGTGGACTGCGTGGAAGGTATTAACTTATCCTGCAAAATGTCATGTGGTTAAACAGCAGATCCATACTGCAGCATAGCAAACCCCAGACTTGTCAGAGTTTTTCCATGAAATGTAAGAGCTAGAGTGGGGGAAGGTTAGAAGTGTGATGTGGCACCATGGGGAAGAGCCCCTACCGCCTCAAGTATTCATGAACCCGTACAGGCAGGATTTCCATGCAACTTGGTGCCATTCTGTTGCCTGACCGAGAAACAGTCAAGCCCAGCCTGGTGCCCTTATACATGTGTTCACTCCCAGTCACAGTCTCTTTATCAGTCGCCAGTAGAAGCAGCTCACTCCTTGATCACAAGTTAAAAGAACTACATTTCTTTAGCTTTTTCTCTAGAAACCCTAATCCAAACAGTGAAACTTAGAAAAGCTTCATGGTCAGAGCATGAGAGTAATACATTATTAATTTTCCTGGTTTCCTTCCTTGGAGACTTGCCTTTGCATTTTTATTCATGCACATGCAATGCTGAGGGTGCAGAGGCTCTCAACTCATCAAATGTCTCCTTCCTTTTGCAGAAGAATGATGGACAGTTCACAGTCATCCAGCTGGTCGGGATGCTACGAGGCATCGCGTCAGGAATGAAGTACCTGTCTGACATGGGTTACGTACACAGAGATCTGGCCGCCAGGAATATCCTGATCAACAGCAACTTGGTCTGCAAAGTGTCAGACTTTGGCCTCTCCAGAGTCCTAGAAGATGATCCTGAAGCAGCATACACAACCAGGGTGAGTTCTGCAGATTCCAAACTGATTGAGCTCAAGGGAAATGTATTTCTTGCCACATTTTGGTGTTCAGGCTCTCCAGCAAAGAGGTTTCTATGAACCCAGAGCCTCTAAACTGTGCAAGGGGGTTTGATCAGGTGATAACAGTTAATTGTCACCATATTAATTTTGCAAATACCTTTAATTTATAGTGGGAATGTCCAAATAACACAGAGCTTAACTAATAACTCTTAAGTTGGTACACGAGTCAAATAGAAAACTTTGCAAAGTTGCCATGCTTCCAAGCTCTATTCTGTCCTCTTTGATGAATACCAAAAGGAAGAAAGGGCAATTGCTTTGCTCAGGCACCGATCCTGTGATGTAAGCCGTGGTCTTCTGAACAATTTGGCCCTTTTAAAACATTGGTAAGTATGTAATGAATGCCCATTGCAAATAATGCACATTGCCCTCAGCATTACCCAGCTGAGAGTAATTTCTCCTAACCCAAGAAAGAGCTTCTCCAGCAGTAGTGTTCTGCCCCTGCTCTGCCCACATGACACTGGCACAGGAGAGAGGGGGTGGGCAGGACCCAGCCTCAGCAGCACAGATTTGGAGAGAGCCTCCAGTATTTATGGCAGTAATTGGCACACTTTGGACATGTCTTATTACTGTTTTTCCAAGGGTATTGTTTGGTGGGTGGTGGAAGCTGTCTGGAGTCACGTTCCCAGTTCCTGTGGACATCTTGGAAAGGCCTTTCAGCTTTTGTCAGGCATGGACCCCTGATGGGACTCAGTGCACAGCTGGACTGGCACTTCCCTGCAGGCTGAGGGGCTCCTGGCCAGCCCTGCTGTGGCTCCCATGTGCTGCCATGAGCTAATTGGCACTGCTGAGAATCTGGCCCTTCACTTAAGGCATGCGCTGCTGAGCTTGTAACTAATTATGGGAAGAGGAGACTTTTTAAAAGTTGCTTTGAAATTGTATTCCAAATCCTGTCTTTTTCCAATAACAAGCACTGTTAGGGGGCATGCAGGGAAACCTTCCCATATTGAGCTCAACAAGGAGAGGAAGGGACTTCACAGTATTATTTTTCTTTAATATAAATCAAGGGAGACAACTCTTTAAACCCAATGAGAAAAGTATTCCTTAATCCAGATTCTCCTTTCCCTCCCCTTTCCCTTCTCAGAGCTGATCTGAAATTGGATTTCTAAAACGATAGAAAGGAGAAAAGGAAACAGCAAAGCACATTTGACAGCTGTGGCATCATTTTCAGTCCCACAACAGAGGCCAAGCAGGCTGGTCTTTGCACACACAGATTTCTGTGCCTGCTACACAGATCCCTCTGTAGGACCAGGACTGCATTAAAAAAAAAAAAAGAAAGAAAGAAAGAAAAAATCAAAAAATGGGAATTACTTCTGCAGCAATTTGCATGAAGCCCTCTTTAGATCAAAGTCTTCCTCAGCTTCAGAACTGTCTGTTTCTCCCCAGCTCACTCTCAGAAATGGAGGAACTGTATTCCCTTACCAACCCGTGCAACATAATTGAGATGTTGATCCTATACATGTCCCAGCATTCAAACAACAAACCTTCAGGACAGCCAATTAGTAGGCAGCCTACAAATGCTTATGGGCTGAGATAATGTGGAAAGGGGCCCCATGCTGTCAAACAGATTTACTTTAAAATTCGATGTCTCTTTCCAGAGAGAAAATAACATCCCTTGGTGCTCTGAGAAGAGCTGTTTCAACTTTTTTTGCATGTTCTCTGCCCTCCTCTGCAATCTGTTTTTTGGGGGTTTTTCTCCATTTCTTTTCCATTTAGGGAGGGAAGATTCCCATTCGATGGACAGCCCCTGAAGCGATTGCCTTCCGCAAATTCACATCTGCCAGCGACGTCTGGAGCTACGGCATTGTAATGTGGGAGGTGATGTCCTACGGCGAGAGGCCTTACTGGGAAATGACTAACCAAGATGTAAGCATGTGCCAGAGCTGCTGTGTGATGGGACTTTGAGGGTTCAGCATTCATTCTACAATCAGAGAGGCAGAATGGGGACAAGAGGAGGAGAGCTGCTGTAAAATGGCTTTGCTCTCCCATGCCAGACAGAAGTGATCCTCCCATTTGATGCTCTTTTTTTTTGCTGCAACCCAGAACAGGCTGTGCACAGAGGGAAATGTGTCTGCACGGAGGCAAGCCTGCTTCCCCCAGCGGACCACTGAAGCTTCACTTATGCTGTTAGAGCTGGAGCCTGTCCCTCCTCTGCTTAATGATAAAGGCCTGCCAGGGGATAGATGCTGATAAACTGGCAGTAGTTTAGTTGTGTATTCAAACCCCCGCTGCCACATAAAGCAGAAACTCAGGAGAGTCATGGTAAGAGCTTTGTTTCCATGCAGACAAGTTGGGTGATTTGATCTAGGGACAGCAGTCCACAGAGCTACATCTCGATTGTTCATGCATTGCTGATCTCAAGAGAATAGTTTTGCTCTGGCTGTGAACATCTTGTAAGTCTGTGCTTGCACAAGCTCTCACTCATTTGTAGTAGCTCTCACCCTTTGAGTTGTGTCCCCTTTTTCCTGGGTTCCAAGGCCCACTTGAGCCTCTGACCTCGAGGCCACCCTCTGAAGCATCTCCAGTGAGATGCCTGGGAACATTCTCTCCCACCTGACTGCAGCTCCAGTCCCAGCCTGGGTAAGGATCTCTTGATCCTACTGCAGGGCTGCTTTCTACCCTGATCTCACCATCAACATCTGTCCTTGTCTGAGGCTAAAAAAAATTTAAACCTGGGGTAGCCAGATTTTCTAGGTCACTCCTTCCTCTTCGCAACTCGGAGAATTATGATTTGCAAAGGTCTCTGAGAATGTCAGCTAGTCGTGAGGTCAGATTCACCACAGGGCATGTGGGGCATCCCTGCTACCTGTGGAAATCCTACCGTTGGATGGGTTTCCTCTGGTCACAATACTTGGTGTTCCATCCTTTCTGCTTTTTTGAGCAGTATTCCTATTCCAATGACTTTTCTGCCATTTCAGTGGCAGCAGAGGGCTCTGGCTGAGTATTCTGCTCTTCCTGAGTTTTGTTAGTGAGCCTTTGCCATCAGTGGATGTTACTACCTGTCATGCTGAGCTCCTGTCACATCTCACTTTGAGTCCAGGCATGGAAATGAGCGGTACCTTTGAGATGGTCACGCCATGCTTCTTGCCAGACCTTGAGCACACTGTTTGGCATGAATGCCCCACTGCTCCTGCATTGCTGAGGCTGTCACATTTGCAGGAAGTTCAGTAAAGCAGCATGTACCTACACAGGGATTTATCTTAATCAAATACAGGGACTTGCTTCTATAGTCTGTGCAGACAATGCAGCAGTTGAGAGCCAAGCTTTTTCGTTCACACTGAGCACTGTAACTATCTTTAATGCTGATGCGCTGGCATAGCACAGATGTTGTTCAGTAAATGGCCGGCCAAGACTGAGGCTGGTGCCAGTGAAATAATGTTCTGTGGCTATGGGAGTCCCTTGTCTGAATCATAACACTATGAGCGTCCACACTTTACAGAACTGCTCCAAAAAGCCCAAATGCCACCATGTTCTGTGGCACACAGATTTACCTGGAGTGAAAGCAAAAAACAAAGGACTAGTGAGATGTTTATGAGCATCAGTTCCTGCGTAGCCTTTGCTTGTGTAACCCCTGTGTTACTTGCCCCTGCCCTTTGTGCCCATGATAAGAGCCTGAATGGTGGTGACATAGGAACTTACTTCAGTGCTGTGGCATATTTCTCATGCAATTCTTCGTCCTTCAGCTCTTGAAGGCCTCCTTTCCCCATCTGCTTGTGTTGACGGAAGTCAGTGGTGTTAAATACAGCATTGGTTTTTGTGCAGAGGAAAAAGGTGTCACATAAATTTTGGACTCTGTTGCACAAGAGTTTCTTGTTGCATAGCTTGTAATTAAAGCACGTCATTTTCAAGCACAGCTGATGATGAGCAAAATTATTGTCACTGTGTTACAGATGGCTTGCTTTAAAGGAGGTGAAGTGCAATAGGGCAGGAAATGTTTTAAGGCTACATATCACATTCTAAAGTCATGCTGGTTTCTAGATGGCCCTCTAAAAATGTGCCTTGGCTTGACCACAAGATAAGGCTTTGATGCAGGAATTATTGAGAGGAATATTGTGGCCTGTGTTGCACAGGTTGATAAGCTAGATAATGACGGTGGTTGATTTTTGGTGTTCAGAGTGGTGAATCTGTGAAAACACTGACTGTTGCTTTGGTTTACTGGAATAGACTATCCCAAATTGTCCTCTCCTAAACATCCAGTTCAGTCACCCCAATCCATAACTGATAAGTGTTTGTCCAGAGGAGAAAGAGAAACAAAATTGCCTCCCTAGGTGCAAATTCTAAATTTTCAAGTCTTACAAAGCAGTACACACCAATGAACGGAGCAGCAAATATCCCATTTTGATATTTTCTAATCACTGTCGTGACTACAAGTGACTCAGTCTTTGTTGTTTCGGGTTTTCTGCTCCTCTTACTGCTAGACGCCTGAAGGCACTTTCAGATGCAAGAGTGTATTTCAGCATCCTAGCTTCTTGCAGGATTTTGATATCATTTACATTGTATCACCAGGGCGAATGACATCCTGTAAATTGAGTTAACGCTATTGATTGTGATGTTACTGCCAGGAATATCCAGCACGCATAACCCCACTGCAGATATAGTTCATATATTCTGATCTGGTGCCAGATGGTCTGCTCCCTGTCTTGCTACTATTTTCTTTCTGCTGCAGCTGGAGGATGACCCATTATTGTTATAAATACAGACGTGGACACAGCAAATAACATTCTCATGACTGTCCCACACTGAAGCTTTTTCTTTATAGGGCAGTTGCAAATTTGGAATCAGGGACCAGCTGAAGAGCATGGTGTGAAGAACAGAGAGTATAAATAGCACAGTGTGGTGGAGGTGGGAGCCACAGCCAGGCCATAGAAGAGATTACCTTGCAAGTGCAGGTTGGGTGGAGAGTGGTGCAACTGCTCCAACAACAGATGAAATCTCAGATGGGCACAAATGGACTGCATATGTTGTGGCCCAGATCTTCTGATGTGCTTTTTACCCTTGGAAGAAATCATAAAACCTCACCTAACTGCTTCTCTGCTGGGTACATCCTCAGAGAGTTTGAGGTTCCCACTACTGCTGCTCAGTCAGCCTGGCTCATTCCTGTGAATCTTACACTTAACAAAAAGCTCTATGATGGAGGACAATTTAAAAATAAACCATACAGTCCTGAATTTTGATGCCTTCTGAAATACAGTGCTAGCCTGACACAGCTCATCCTGTACTACTCATCTAGCAGCTAAAAACCAAGACAACAACTTCTATGCTAACCACAGAGCCTTCTTTTTCAACACAGGATGTTTTCAAATTGTGAGGCAGTGCCTAGAATGAATGGCATTTGTGGTAGTCTTTGGAGTGGACAGTGAAGCGCATGTGGTTTTCATGTGGATATAGCAAATATCTGCTTCCAGCTCCTTTTCATCTAGGAATCTTGGGAGTGGAGGGTGTGAAGATGGGCTGCCATGACTCTCTTGGCACAGACACAGAACCTTGTGGCTTGAAACATGAGCTGCATTCTCCTGAAAATTGTAACGGTTCTAAATGGGAACTGCTGAGCTTAAAGCCCTGCCACAAATCTGCCCGAAACTGGGGAAAAAAAGTTGCCTTCTTCAATTCTGCCCTCATTTATGCATTTCTGCCTTTCAAAAGGGCAGGCAACACATATGCATACCACTTGTTTTAGATATAAAACCATAGATGGTTTATATTTGAAATCAGTGCAACAACTCCCCTGGTTTTAATTTACATACTCTTGAGATGACATTTTAAATTCCTGGCAGAAATGTGGCCACACTAAGAAACTGCTAGACCCAGACAGTATTGAATGATATATGAGATGGTTGTTCTGCCTCTGCCTTGAATCCATCCATCAATTAGCATTCAAAGTCTCTTTTGAAATACAGTCAGACTTTTATTACTGTAATACAAATTTGTGGTCTAGCACATGCCTTTTTATTTAAAAAGAAGCCAACATCTGAATAAACAAAATCACTGCACTCCAAGAAGATGCCAGAAAGCCCTGTAGGCTCTTTTTCATGGATTTAGCAGAGGCTCTGGGAGTTTCCTGGTATATAACATAGAGACCACAACTGAGCTTTGAACAAGTGCAACCAGGCAATCTGGCCCCCTGGTTGCAGCAGTGCCTTGGCATTCTAGATTCATTTTGCAATGACTAAAAATGAAGTTATTCAACCCATCCCATAGAGAATATGAACGATAGAGGGGCTTCCTGAGTTTGCCTCCCTTGTGCAGAGTTGGGGGGTGGCAGGATTTTTTGTGAGCATATTGCTGATCCCAAAAATCAAATTGACTGTTAAAGTCAATTTGCATTTGGGAAAAAAGACGAGGGGAAGAAAAACCTTGCGTTTTGTGTCCTGTAGGTGATTAAGGCCGTGGAGGAAGGCTATCGCCTGCCAAGTCCCATGGACTGCCCTGCTGCTCTCTACCAACTAATGCTCGACTGCTGGCAGAAAGACCGCAACAGCAGGCCCAAGTTTGACGAAATTGTCAGCATGTTGGACAAGCTCATCCGTAACCCGAGCAGCTTGAAGACGTTGGTTAATGCATCAAGCAGGTACGGACTCAGCCCGGAGCCTTTTCTCAGAGCAAGCTCCTTGTCTGAATACCCCCACCTCTAGGGTTGGATTCCCTCTGATTATTTACCCTGCATGTGTTCTTGGGTAAATGTTCTTTCATCTTTTTTATGTCCAGGGTGGTTGACTCACATCAACTTTTTCTGTTGCAGTCGGCAGCCAGGTGAGCGATTCACTCACTCTAAATGCAGTGCTGCTACCACAAAGAAAATTACCGTGGTCTTTCAGAAACAGGAGTTTCAGCAGTACTTTGTCTGTGACAAAACTGCCTGTGCTCTACTGCAAGGTTAGAGAAGGCAAGACTTAAGTGCATGAGGTAGATGGTAAATACTGCTCCAATTATCTGCCTATTGACTTTATCTTGGTAATACAAACGGAGAGTGTCTCTTGGGGAAATTCTTAAGATGTGCAGAGCTCATGGATGTACAGGTACATCCTTCCACAACTATTCCCAGGTGTGCTAGGCACCACTACAAGTCGTGACAGTCTTGGTAATTGCAAGAGGAGGTCTCTGGTTCCTAAAGTGCTGTACACAGACCCTTTGCTAAAACCACATTAAGTGAATAGAACAGCCAGTTTGTATTTAAACATGAATCTGAATAGCTACACAGCTACAAGTAAGGTAAACGCAATCAAGAAATAAAGCTGTACTTGGGGAGAAAGAGCTAAATAGTCTTGGAGAGGCTTTTTCTGTTTTCACTGTAAGCACAAATTTACTTCTTAGCCATCAGTGTTGCTAATCACACAGTCTCTTGCAAGGTCATAAAGAAGTTTTTGTATATGTATATGTACATATATATGTGTGTGTGTGTATATATATATATATATGTATATACATATATTATTGCTGCTTCACTGATGGCAGTGGAGTTCCCCAGATTAACAATGGAAAAGGCCTCTCAGAAAAGTTTATCCTCAGAGAAGAGACAAAAAAGGATAGGTTGTTTGCTTTAAACAGGAATGAGGGACATAAGATTAGGTTAGATTGGTGGCATGGGCCAAAACAGATATACTGCTGTGAGCGTATGGTCATTTGTTCCCACACCTTCCAAGTGAGCCTTGCACAGCTACATGTGAACATCTCACATCTCACCTGCTGCAGCTGGACATCCCTATGGTGGCATCTCCCTGCACATGGTATTTCATGCACTGAAAGAGAAGAGCCTAAAATTTCTGTTTATTTTTAAATACAAGATAGATCTGGTTCCTCAGGCTATTGTACATATACTACTTGCCATCTGAAGAAGAAATTATTCTTATTAGCAATTAGATGTAACATCAGTGCCAGCAAACCTGCAGGAAAGGGTTTATGACAGCATAAAATATGTGAGGTTTCTCTTTTATTTTCAACTCAGAACAGTTATTTTCCAGGCCTATTATGTGGTGTTTCCTGCACTCTTTTATACCAAACTGTTATGCCAGATGAGGAAAATAGGCAGGAAACCATTTCCTTGAGCTGCTTAAGCACCTTGCTGATGTTTTATTCCATGAACGGGTCCATGCAATTCCAAACCTCTCCTTTTCAGAGATGCTGTGGATATTTTTTGATATGGATGGAGCACCTGAACAGTCAGGCTTTGGGGCTTTGTTTCTATTCTCATAGATTGCTGTGCCCAGACCATAGTAATTGCAAATGAATCATAATTTCAATATAGAGAAGCTGTAAAGGATTTTTTTATATATGTAATGTGTTCTTTATGGAAATTCTCATTAATGCAAATAAGGGAGGAAGTCACTGTCTACATTACAGTGCGTGCTATGATATCTTTAGGTACCTCCTGACATCAGTGATGAAAATCCACTTCTCATTATGATTACTTAGGAGTTCTGAATTTCTCATGTGTATAAAATGTTATGGGAAGCCATTATGTTCTTGGTACTGCAAGTATTCACATTTTATTAGACCCTTCAGCATTGCTATTAAATAAACAAATAATACTAATGTGCTCATAAAATATATGAAGATTCCTGAAGTGCTATAATAATATAATATCCCAGCTCTCCTTCCAGTTGAAAATCTTTTAAGTGTAATAGCCACCATCAGAGGCTGACCCAGAAAATGTGGGGTTTTTCTACCTATGGATAATGATCTTTACGCAGGGCTTGTGTTAGCTGCGTGTCCCATTTTACAAAGCAGGGAACAGATCTGGTTTCTTTCCTGGCTGACCTTGGACAAGCCCTCTTTGCTCTCTGCACATCATTAGTGAGGTGGTGGACCCTGCTTGTGCCAGGTAGCGTACTGGTGCTCCAGCCGCGGTGAAGGGTGATTATTTGCCTGAATTGCTTCTTGGCACAGCTGAGCAGGGAGCAATTGCCGTGGCAGGGACTGGAGTGAGGGTGTGGGAGCAGGAGTGTACCTCCGTTTGCAGGGCTGGAGCGTGGCTTGGAGCATTGCTGCTCTCTGCAGGCTCCTTGGATGCTGTCGGCATCTGAAGCTCCCCGTGGCACTGCAGGGGCAGACCCTGGACTGTTAATGCTCCCTGGACTGTTAACAGCTGCCTGCCATTGATGGCCGCTGCTGGGAAATGTAATTTGGGTTTCAGCTTCCAGGCTCTGTGCTGTCGTAAGTTAATTATGAGCTTTAAAGGTGGAGGAAGAAAGCAAAGCAGGAGTCATCAAAGCCAAGACTTTGAAGTAGGAGTGACTGGGGGAGCCTACTTGTGGCCAAGATATAACTGGAATGGATGTCACTCCTTGCCTCCTCTTTCTGCTTGTGGTGAGGACCAGAAAGGGCTGGAACTTACTCAAGAATGGGTGAGGTTGCAGGGGAGGTGCTGTGTTTGAAACGTTGCATATCAAGCCGGCTAGGAGGATTTAGGCTGCAGCAGTCACTGAAAATGGAATAAAAGAATCATCTTTACCGTAAAAAAATGCCAGCAACTTGAGTCATGTTGTGTATATCTCAATACTGATTCTGTTTACTTCTTTTTTGCTTATCTTTAGAGTGTCAAATCTGTTGGTAGAGCACAGTCCAGTTGGGAGTGGTGCCTACAGGTCCGTGGGAGAGTGGCTGGAAGCCATCAAAATGGGCCGATACACAGAAATCTTCATGGAGAATGGATACAGTTCAATGGATGCAGTGGCTCAGGTGACCCTAGAGTGAGTAGTGTCCAGATCATTTTCATCTCATTTCTTGGAACTGCAATGGGAAGAGGGAGGAGAAAGACAAACCATTCAAAAATATGCAAGGATGAGACTGCAGAAGGGGAAAACGTAATGAAGACGTGTTCACAGTTTCCCTTATAGCATCTCTATTGATAACCAGCGCAAGCAAGGCTAAAATTTATAATCACTACATTGGCAACCAGTACGTTGTCACCTTTACTCACAGAAATTAATGCATAAGTTTCTGTAATTGCCAGGCCATCCTCTTGACAGAATAGCAGTTGATTATTTGGAATTACCAATAAAATAAACCCTCTAACCTAGTAGTAAATGTATAGGTGCTAGAATCCCTGCTGGGACATCCTGGCTTCACAGCAGATGAGCAGATGTGGTTTCACGGCTGATCTGGATAACCAAGTGAACAGTAAAGCACAGTAAGGTGTGGAAATGGTATTCAGCATTAACAGAAATAGATAAGAGCTGATGCCAGTGCAAGAGCATCAGCAACCCACAGCTCTAGAGGACAGGCTTCCTGAATGAGACCCTTTCTTCTGAATGTGTCCGTGTTTTTTGCACGTGGATGTGACTGCAGTTAAGGCAACAGCCTTCTAATGACTTGGTAAATGCCTCAGGGCTGCAAATTTGCTATGCTCCACCTTTAATTGCCTGCCTTGCTTGTGTAATTGTGTCAGTACTTTCCTGCTGCTGCCTGCCCTGTCTCAAATTTGCCTCAAAGCTTGCCTTTCTAGCTGGGTTAATTCAAGTTTAGTTCACTGAAGGCATTAAGGCAGAATGGGAAGAATTGTACTCTGCTGCTTTGGAGAATGTTGTGTCTCCTCTGACCACATGTAGATTGCCACTGCACATACAGAATTGCTGCTGAGGATTAAGAATAAGCCAAGAAAAATACCCCCATCCCACAGAACTGCAGCACTTCCTCCTGCCTGCCACAGTGCTTGCTGTGGAGCTCACCGTACAGCACAGGAGTGTGATGCAGGTCGGTGACATCTCCATGGAGTTCAGCTTCCCATTACATACATGGAGGGAGTGCAGGAGCATATCTGCTCTCACTCTGATTTTATTTGCTCCACTCACACCGTCAATATTTGCCCCTTACGCCTAGACTCATCCAGTCTTTTTTCAGCCATTCACGTAAAAACCCTGAGCTAGGGATGAGTCCTCTCCAGCAATTGTCTGGGAAATCCGGGCGCATGAATTCTTAACTAGATCCTCTTTTCAGCTCCTGAGATTCCTACATGTTGTTTCCCAGCCTTGTCCTGCAATTATGTGTCCTGTTACTTGGGCTTTCAAGGACTCCACAGTTTAGACTGATAATCTACAAACATTGACCAAGGAAGAGGGCATCCATCCCCAGGCTGGTCAGAGTCCACATAAAGGAAATAGCTAGCCAGAGGCTGAGTGGGAAGAAGGGGGATAGATTGAAGCAGTAATTTATGAGAAAAGGAAAACAATGGAGCATTCCCCTCCACAGTACCACCCCAATCTGATAACCAGAGCAACTTCCAGTAGAAAACACAGGTTGTCTAAAATCCATCACAGATTTTTTGCTGTTTGCCTTAATTAGTCATATCAAATAACAAAATTAGGCTTCTAGCTTGTTCCTCTTTAGAATTTTCTGCAGTTTCAAGAGCTCTACAAAAAATGCTCAGAAGTAAAATACTTTTGTTTCGGTCACAGAAAATGTTGACTTAAAACCCAAGTTAGTGGGTGTTTTCAACAGCAAATTAGAAGTTTACTTGCTTGTGTAACTTTAAACAATCTTACTAGCCCTTCTACACCATCTTAGCATCCCATGCTGCTGACAAAAGTGTTCCTAACCTCCAAATTCTTAAAGTGCAACGCTTCAGATTATGAAATAAGATACTAAATTTGACTTTCAACTTTAACTATTTCCCTGTGTTTACTCTTTGGTATTCCAGAAGTTTCAAAAATGTCCCCCAGAATCTTTCCAGGTGATGCAAAAAGTGCTTTAAAATTGTTTTTCTGATTGGCAGTGAACCAAGAAACCCATTACCTACACAGTTCTAGCCAGAAAGGCAAGTTGGTTTGAAAGTCTTTAAATAAGATTATAGCTGCCAGAGATGCTCTGACTCTCACCAGCTGCAAACCTCCTCAAAAACCCCCTCACCAGGTCCCAGGATATCCTCTATGGCACAAATGTCATCCTACAGGTCCCAGTGGGGAAAACATGTCTGAGCTGCTCAGCTTCAGCTTTCTTCTGGGCTTATAGGAAAGCAGACCAGTGCAAAGGAGCTGATGCCTGGCAGCCTCAGGGAGCTTTTGGGTTGGTTTTTTTAAACTGGAAGAAGGCATTTCATGGATCCATCTTCCATTTCAGTTGAAGCTGAACAAAAGGTTGAAACCTATTCCAGCTAGTTATCCATATCAGCAGATAAATTTCCCCTCCCCACCCCAGCTCCCTGTGGACAGACATTCTTGCAGGGTTGCCTGCTTGGTTCTTCTCTGTCAGCCCATACACCTTTGCATTGCAGAGGTGGCTTGGCAAGAAGGCTTGACCCCACTCAGGTCTATTTCTGGAAAACCTGTGGAAGATTAATCAAGAGGCCAAGTACCCATTCAAACCAAAACTTCTCTCTCAGAAACAGTAAAAAAAAAAGAAAAAACAGCAGATTCTCAGCTGTTGAAAAAAGAGAAATCATCATAGCAGCTTAAGAGGAAAAGTGCCATGTATCGAAATCCTGAACTCAGGCTGATGTAAACTGGCAGATTGCCCTTAAAAAATAAAGGGAGAAAAATGGCTCCTGGTGGGCTCAGCTGAGACTCTCATGGGTTCTCCAGAAAATAAACACCAGAAGAAGCAAAGTTCTTTAAAGGTTGATATACTGAGAGGGCTTGGTTTTCTGGAGATTTTCAATTTTTTTTCTCCCTGTAAAAGGGAGGAACAAAACATTTTGTACTCTACAAAGGAGAATTCAGGTTAAATGTTCCTTGTCATTTTTAATAGAGTCAACTGTTCTGTATATTCCAGAGCTGGGACTTGGGGGGATCGGGTGAAAAGATGATCGGAACATCTGAAAGTAGCTTGCTTTCCCCAAATGACATAAGTAAAACAGTCTTTACAATTTAAGAGGTTGCCTTCAAATACCATCCAAAATGATCTTCGCCAAATTCAAACTGTGCCGGAGACAGATGTAGAAATTAGGTGGATAACTGCTGCCAGAAAAAGCAGGAGAAAAACGTGTGATAAATGTAAAGAATTTCTAAAATCTACTGGAAAAAAAATCCCTACTAGTGCCATAGGAAGAGTTGGCCATAACACTGACAGGACTGGTAATTGTGGGTGCCCAGCTTGGGGCTTCTTTACAGGACCTGGTTGAGATAGTTGATGTTCAGCATTTTTTTTAAAAACCTCCCTCCCCTGACATGAAAAGCAAAATCCTGTTTATCATTCTGATTCTTTCAAACTGATGGCTTGATGCATTTATTCCAGAAAAGAGTAGTATTGTGACAAATTTTCAAAAGCAAAATATTACAAGTCTGAGATCGATGAATATCACCCCAAGTCCTAAGCTCTGCTTTGCTTAAGCAAAGACCTGAAAATGTATGTGTTCAAACAAAGAGTGATTTCTACATTTAGCTCTAATTCTTGCAAAGGGATGAATCACCTTGTGAAAAGTGGAGCCTCACCCTCCACCCTCTCTTTCCAACTGGATATCAGACTTGAAGGGAACCTTTCCAGTGGACCAGACCTGCTCTTTAAACTTGTGGACCACCTAGTGACTTTGAGTGTGTCTGGAGCTCTTTCAAACCACTGCAAGAATAACTTTACCAGGACAATACTCAAGAATAGATAGATCCATGACATGAGTTTCAGTCTGACCTTTGACTGGACCAATTACTAACCATGTGGACTACATATTTTCACCTTTTGAAAGATCTGTACTCACTGAATCTCAGGACACCCTGTTGTTTGTTATTAGACAAAGAGCTCTGAATATTTGTAATAATATGTGTTGTGTTGCTTTGCATTGTATATATTTTTCTTCTAAAATAAAATAAATTATTTATTAAGAGTTATACTGGGTGAAGAATATTTAAGAGTTCACCTGCTCTAGATGCTCATTCTTAACCTGAAATCTCAGTCCTGGGATTGTGATGTTGTGTCTGCTTCTGAACAAGTTCTCATCTTGTAATCAAGTAGAATGGGAATTATGAGTAAGAGGAGATGAACTCTTAAAAGAAAAATTTTTAAGTCCTTATTTCATGCTAATGTCCCTAGCAAGTGGATTCCTCTCTCTTTAGCATCGTCTGAAGGTCTTTGAGGTTCTTCTTGTTTCCCCTCATTCAAACTGACAACTAACTCCGTGAGTAGTCCCAGTCTGCATGGGCAACTGTAGTTACACCACGTGCAGAAGAGTGGTGAGATCTGCCCTGGATGGGAGATGAAACACAAGTTATCTGTGGTAGGCTGATGGCTGCTGACCACAGAGATCTTTCAGGACTGTAGCCCTTTGCTTGCATGACTAAACTGGCTGGTGAGGGGGTTGTGTTTTATGTGGCAATCCAGTCATAGTCTACACTGTGTTCGGCAAACTGGTCCATGGTGTATAAGTAGTTCTATTTGTAAATAAAGTGTTTTAAATCTATTTCTTACAACATGGAGACTGTGAATTCAACCCTTGCAAATGGAGGGTGTTGCAGGGAAGGGGATCCCGTGTTGTCACTAGTATATTGCAGCTGGGCTTCCGTGCAAGGCAGTGGTAAGAGAGCAGCTGGCATACAGCTGTGTGCAGGCTGCTTGGGATGAACTGACACCAATTTTCCCCTTCATTTCCTTGGCTTTTTGGTCAACTTAGGTAACCCTTTTAGTACCTTCTTGACAAGTGATTCAAATTCTTACCTGCTTTCATTTCCAGCCCTACATGAATGAAAGAAGTGAAAAGATAAACTTCCTTCCTAAAATAAGAATAGAAGTTGTCTCATGGCTGGGGAGGCCAAACATACTGAAACAGGGAGACTGCCCAGCATGAGTGCACGGCTCTCCACTGCAGAGGCACACACAAAACCCAACACCAGGGGTCAGGTCACTTCCACAGCAAGGAGCAACCTGGATCCTGATCGCAGGTGTTGTTTGCCAACGGGTCTCAATTGTGCCTTTTCCTGCAGGGAATGCACATTTTTATTGTAAAGCCCCAGTGGATGTCTGCACACATATCTGCAGAGCTGAGCCCAGTGAAATTTCCACTTGGTGCAGTAACATGAGCCAGCCAGCTCTGGACTGGAGCTTAAAGGCGGTTGTTTCTGCAGCCCTTTGGCACAGAAGCTGTTGGGGTTTTTTTTGTCCCCAAACCAGCTGGTTTGTGCACCCAGTTCTGTTCAAAATTGTCTTTTGCCTAACACTGCTTTTAAGTCCTTCAGCACTGGATGCATCGGAGCATGCAACATGCTGTGAGTCATGCTTGAAACATCAGAATTAAAGCTCCTACATTCTCTAGTTTGTAGAAAGTTTTGTTGTTGTCTTTGCTATGTGCAAGGTGGCTTTTGAATAAAGCTGCTGATTTTTAATACTCGGCAGGCATCTGGTTCAGGAGCTGTGTCTTCTGGTTCATCTTTGCTGAGGTGAAAGACCCCACAGTAGTGTTTTTCCCCTCTGTGAGGAGTCCCCCATGCTTTTGGCTGGTGGCTTCACGTTTGCGAAGATTTTATATTTAAAAAAAAAAAAAAAAAAGACTGGATCCCCTGGTGAGCAGTTAATGTATTGAAACCAGAAACTCGTTTTTCTTCTTTCTCTCCTGTAAATCAGTGAGACATTCCTCATAGATATTGAGTTAAGGGGATATTATATAGGGGAAAAAAGGCTGTGTAGTGAACTGGGTGGGGGGTTTATTGGACTGATGGGACAGTGTGTAAAAGGCCAAGACATGCATGCTTTTCTCTTGAGTTTCAGGCTGCTTTTTCCCAGCAAAACAAGCGAGAGTGTCAGAAATTATGCATCTCTGAAATACGTGGTACTGGATTTTCAAAAGAGCTCAGCTTGCACTTTAGATACCTGGGAAAAACAAAGCTGATTTTTCAAAAAGTGCTAGCAGAGCAGGACTCAGCAGGGGGAAGATGGATGTTGTCTCTTTTAAGAATCAGGACCTGTACTGTGTTGGTTTTGGGGATTGGTTTGGGGTTTTGGGGGGGTTTTTTTTTTGGTTGCTTGGGTTTTTTTGGTTTTTTGGTTTTTTTTTTGTTTTTTATCTCTGGTGTGAACTTCCAACTGTGCTGTGTACCTAAAATAAATTGCATGTAACAATAGCATTACTTCATTTTCCTTCATTATTAAGATGGCTTGCTGAACTAGGTTCACAATTCAGTGGAGGCAGAAATGAAAGCATGTCCCCCTGAGAAGGTAGACACCTTTTGCAGGTGCTGCAGCCTTTTCTCTGCCAGGTAAGGAGCACTGCTGATGTGTCTCATTGACCTCCTTTGCTCTGTGCCCCTGATGTTGTTATTTCCCTTTGCATCATCGAGAAGCATTGCTGGAAAAGGGTATAATAATGAAAATATGTGTTCAGCCCGAAGCAAAAACCTGGTATTTTCCAAATCAAAAAGCAGAAAACATGACAGTCCTTGGAGAAGTACAGATCTAGCTTTTGGCTTCAACCAGTTTTGCGTTAATGTATTAGCCTTCACTCCAAACTACTTCTTATTCAAAGCAGTGTTCATCTGTGTAATTTTTGGACATGGATGGTTGGTTGTACTTGCACAGGAGTTTCTGTCCAGAATGTGAAGCTGCTGAGAGAGGCACACCTCCATAGGTAGCACATGTGAAAATGTTTTTGTGTTTCTTGCACGTGCTTGCCCGCAGTCCAGCACACAGCCCTGCTGTGAACTGTAGGCCAGGTTTGCAATTATGTCTCAGGGGATGTTTGAGCTCCCAGGTGTTGCTGGGCATTCCCAGCCTTTGCATGAATGCAGCAGCTGCATGTTCATAGTCACATCTCAGTGGCTTTCGGTGGAGAACTTGCTCCTAGAAGACTTGCACACAGGGTGTCAGCAGCTTGGGGATTCACAAGTGTATTGGCAGGACCATAAGGCACAACTTAGAAACATCCTGAATTCATTCCAGTCTGGAGGTAGAAAGTGAGGGAGGGACTGATATTTTTCTAGTGTCTTCAGACAAAACACCACATCTCTGTCAGTCAACCTGCTTCTCTAACAGCTTCTGTGTCTTCTGCTGGAAACATATATGCACCTGTCTTGATGTTTCTGCTGAGCTTTTATTTCTACAATGTCTTTGTTAACACGTTTCTGCCCCGTAAGAAATCTCTGCAATTACACTCTGCCATAACTGATGGCCTTAGCTGGCTTTAGAGGTGTCATTGAATCTGATAACCTAAGGTCCTGCTGTGGTATCTCCAGGAGATGCTTTGTCCCACTCCTGTCTTTGGATGGGATAAATTGTACCCTGGAGGTGCCTCTTTTATGCCATTCACGTAATCACATGAAAGTGATTACCTTCATCTATACACTTGAATTTTGGAGGGTGGAGTTGATGACAATCTTTCCTCCTGATCCTGCAGCATTTTACATTAACTGTCTTATTTTACAGCTTTCCTGTAATGGTAGCCCAGTAGGCAGAATCAACACAAATGCCCTTGGCTTCTAGAATTCACCTCCCCAAAGCAAAACCAAATGTGGGTTTATGGGAAGGTTTGCAAAGACCCAAAGGGGATCTGATTTGCTAATTCTCGTTGACTTTAAGGCATCGTCAGGATGGTGGCCATGCTCGAGGCTTTTGCCATTTGTGGTTTTTTTGCTTTCCCTCACCTGCAGAGGAAGAAAGCACAGATTGACCTCACTCCTCACTGCTCATATCCAAGATCAAATACCAGCCTCTCCCATGAGAAGAGAAAACAGCAACGTGGGCTTTCTTACATGGCTTTTCTCTTGGAAATAGGACTTTTCATGCCTAGCAGAATCCTTGGCCAAAGATGATGCTAACATTTGGCTGTCTGGCCTTTCTCCTTGGCCACCGAGGTGATCTCACTCACATCACATCACCTCTCTGAGATGCTGTCAGCTATAAAAAAAGAAAAACTTTACAAATGGGGAAAATAAAACCTGCCAACTAAACTTGGCTCTGGGAGCTGCCAGTGATAACAGGTAGGCACTGGCAGCAGCAGCAGCAGCGCGTGCGGCACGTGGTATGCGCGGCAACGTGTGCCTAAGAGGTCCATGGAACCAACGTCTGCTTTCTCCCACAGGGATTTGAGACGTCTGGGAGTGACACTTGTTGGTCACCAGAAGAAGATAATGAACAGCCTTCAAGAGATGAAGGTCCAGTTGGTGAATGGGATGGTGCCGTTGTAACACGGTTTTTAAAGTTGCTTCCTCAAATGGGTCGGTCCAGCACTTTGTACTCTAGCCCTGAGATTTATTTTGACTAAAAAAAAAAAACCAAGAAAAGATAAAAAGGGAAATTCCGTAGTTTCTATAACTGAAGGATGTTGGCCTCTGCTGCAGCATTTCTAAAGCAGTGTTTGACTAAAGTTTTGCTTTTGTTCTTATTTGTGTCCTCATTTTCATGAAGTCAATGTAAGATGCATGGAATGTGGAAACAAATCTGCTGTACATGAGGTTAACCAGTTTCTTAAGCTTCAGCGGTGATGACAAGCCTTCCACCACGTGTTGTCTGTACATGGGAGGTACATAGATATATAGCACCTTTTTATATTGAATTACAGCAGCACATGGTACAGGACTGACTTGAATGGAGGATTTTTGTGGCCATTTATGGACTCCCAGTAGCTGCAGTTTGCTGAAGTATAACTTCGAGTCTTACTTGTCTACAGAAGTGTATTGAAGAGCAATATGATTAGATTATTTCTCAATAGATATTTTGTTTTGTAAATTTAAAGAAAAGGAAAAAAAATGCTGTTACACAGCATTAAGTTATAGAGACTAGCATATAAACATGTCGTTTGCTCCATGGCAAAAACAATACAGGGTGTATATTTTGTTTTCCTCCTTCTGTGTTTCCAAGTTCTTTTTATTTGCTTTTTGGGGAGGATAATACATGATGAAGATGTATATACTGTACAGTTTGCTACACATCAGGTACAAGATTGGGGCTCTTTCCTTGGTTTGTTCCTTCTTTCCTCCCTCTTTTACTCAGTCTCCCTTTTGTGTTACCCCTATGCTTTGTATTTTTGCTGCTGTTTGGTTTGATCAACACATAAAGCCTTCAGGAGTTTTGATTATGTATATAAGGTCGAAGGAGTTTGCATAAATAAAAGATGTTGCCCCCCTCTTTCTTTACACCATGGGTTGAGGACATCCAGAAGAAGAGAAGTAAAACATCTGGTTCTTGATGGCCTCCAGCAACAACGTGGCATCGATTTTTCTGTGTCCTGGCCAAAGATAGCATGGGATTGCCTCTGCACAGTGCTTTAACACAGTAGCTGGCACCCAGTGCAGCCATCGCCTCTGTTCCCGGAGCCCAGGAGAGAAAGCATGAGGTAGTTTTAGCTGGAAGGAAGGAATTTTGTTGTTCCTTTTCTGATGATGTGGTTTAAGTCCTAGGGGACAGTGTGGAAATGAGCCTGTGGCCATCAAGTGTGGGGATTTTGCAGTATTTCTCCCACAGTAGTGGGAGAAAGATTATTTTTAGAGCTGTACTGTCCCGAGCTGTCTGTCAGCATTCTGTGTTTGCTGTGGACTTGGCCAGTTTGTGACAGAGCACAGGGGGGAGGGAAGAGCAGAGTAGCCCAAGAAGGTCACAGCGATGGCATCCTGTGGGCAAGGAGATGGCACTGGTCTGGGGCTAACGCAGCTCAGATCAGGACTTGGTTGTAGCTGGGGTTCAATGTATCCATTAAAGCCCATGGCTGGTATTTTCAGAGGGACCTGAGGACAACCCAATCCCCTGGGAATCACACCAAGAAATATTTTGGGGTTGTCCTCCTCTTTTTATTGTAGATAGGATTAAACAACACAGTTAATTTGGTATTCATAAGGTTGGGCATTTATTTTGTGAAGACTTTGATAAGGATTTTAAAACAGCTCCGTGGATTGCAAGAGTTTGTTGTTTCTGTAAATGTATTGCTTTCTTAGAGTTTCGATAGCATCTTGTGGCATTCTTCCTTAGCAATAACATCAATATACGGAGTTGCTATAGCTCCATTCATCTCCAGTGCTGCAGAGCCAAGCCCGAAGAGCTCAAACAGCCAAAAGGAGGCCTGTGTCCTTCATGTCTTGCAGAAACACGTGTTGCAAGGCACCTGAAGCTGTTTCAAAGTCTTTCTTTCATTTCCCCCAGCCTTTGGATGAGGTTTGATACACAGAATTTTTTTTTAAAGAAGGGAATCATCTAGGAGAAGAGGCTGAGTGTTTTTTTCCTTAGCAGCGGGGCTTTGTTTGCTTACAGCAGGGCTTCTTCGGGCAGTGTTTGCCTGTTCCGAAATGGCCCCCTCCACCTCTGCAAGCGACTGCTGAGTTCCTCAGGAATCAGGAGAAATAGCAGGGAAAGGAGCCACAGCGAGGTCTAACAAATCTTGATAGTGTCATTTCTCATCCCGTTGTTTCATTTTGGCAGCCACCGGACCACAAAAGAGGAAGAGGGTATCAAGACATAACAATTTCAGCACGGAAAAGAGATTTGTCATGTAATAAATAAGATTATTAGAACTGTCAGCAAAACAGTCTTCAGATTATTTGTGCCTCCCTGTCTACAATGCTTGGGAAAATAACATGTAGGAAGACAGAAACAACTCATTTCATCA
Source organism: Donacobius atricapilla (assembly GCA_013397315.1). Lineage (NCBI taxonomy): Eukaryota > Metazoa > Chordata > Aves > Passeriformes > Mimidae > Donacobius > Donacobius atricapilla. The sequence continues at coordinate 3,346,896 of WBMY01009458.1, forward strand.
GGAGGAATTGTTCATTTGCCTGCATCCATTGGCTGCACGGAGATGCTATTAGCAAATATGTAGCACTTTCTGCCCATCATCTCCACTCATTCCTTTCCCTTTGGCTCTGTGGGAGGAGTGGAACTCGTTCTTTTTTTTACCTGGGCTCTTAAAAGCAAAATCCCCTTTTCATCATTTGTATTGCTGGGATATCTACCAGATGCTGGAATAACCTTCAAAATGGAAAACCGGTAGGAAACAAAACTGTTCTTAAGCCAGACTGCATGTGTAAATAGGGCACCTCTTCTCACTTCCTCCAATAAATAAATAAATAACCTTTTCTATTTATTTCAAGAGCTGTTCTTGCTACAGATGCCTGTAATAATAGACTTTGTACCAGGTCTAAAAATTAAATGTTGTTTTAATGTGTAACATCCAAAGGGTATGTCCATGAGAAAATTCCAGAGACAAAGGAGATTTTCAGTTCCCATCCAAGAACTGCAAGTACTTCATGTGTTGAGTATGATTATATGTATTGGAGTGCAGCAGAACAAGAGGACAGCAACTTTTTTTGGCAGGTTATGTTCTTGGAAAAGGTTGTAAGTGAATTTCCTGCCGATGGTAAGTCCAAGCACTTTGCTTTCCAGCTCACTGCTGCTGCAGCTGAGCCAACAGATTCTGTTTTTTCCAGTGTATTTTGCTGATAATTGAAAGGGAGGTATTTCAAAGGATCAAAAATGTGGAAAGGCGCTTTTTTTATAGTTTTTTATATTGGGAGAAGGAAATGTCCCCAAGAATGTCTTGTGTAGATTGATGCCCTTTCATTGCGTAGTTATTTCACTTGGAAAAACTACTTGAGCATTAAAAACGAAGACTGATACAAAAGGGGAAAAAACCCGTTTAAAATTTTATTTATTTCTCCTATATATTAACAGTGAGAAGAATAAAATATGCGGGTCAATTTTTTTTTGTCTATTCAGTGTTGAATATAATGTAGAAAGTCCCAGTGCTCAAGAAATTGTGACTTCTTGGACTGTTGTGGACTTGAAATTAGATGTTAAGGCAGATGTAAAATACATCAGTAGCAGTCTTAAGATTAACACTTAGTTGCCAATTCTTTACTGTAATTCCCTAGACCAGGTAGAGCAGGAGCTGGTGCATCCAGTGCTGCCAGAGCTGCAGCATCTGTCTCAGCTCCTTGCATCAGTGTTTTAACTCACAGGAGACTGTAGCATTGCTGTATTTCTTCCTCCCATTTCCCCCTCTTCGGATGCTCTCTGTGCATTTTGTTTGTGTACATGGGGTTTTTTTGTAGTGTAAGATACAAAATTTTCTATTTTTTCATAAAAATAAAAACTTTTGACTAACAGCAACATCCAGTTGTGGATCACACATATGCTTGACCCCTTGACTTTCCATAAAGCATCAGGATTTCCCCCCTTGGAAAGGAAATAAATTCTCTGTATTTCTTCTCTCCTAAAGACAGATGTGGTGCTACTCTTGTGGTCCCTGAGGGAAAGAGAGGCCTTTGGGATGAGTGAGACATGGAGACCCACATGAATACATCTGGCCTTGTTACAGGCTGTTCCCACTTTTCTCTCTTTTGGAGGGAAAATATGCTTTTTTAATCTAGTTTCAGGGCAAAGGGGCTGCCAAACCAGCCAAGCTCCAGATCAGTCACTCATCACATATCCCTCAGAAATACCATTTTTTTGTGATTTTTTTTTTTTCCTCCCAAGATGTGATTTTCTCTGAGGGGCCCTAGCAAACCCATGACCAGCTGGAGCAGCCACCACCACATCCCCTGCTCCATGGATTTGGAGGCGACCACATGCTGCAGAGGGGCATTGGCCAGCCTTAAAGAGAGGTGAGAAAAGGCATAGGTGGGAAAGGCCAAGGGCCAAGGGGGAAAACACTGACCTGGGAAAGGTCTTAATGGAGGTGGTGATGGGCAGACACCCTCTTCTTGTCCACTGCTAGACGACAAAGGGAAGAGGCGCAGATACGGATATTGTTTCTCCCAACATGATGGGAAGCTGTGGCAGATGATGGGTAGTGGTACCCTCACATGGTGGCCAGGAAAGGCATGATAAGCTGGGACAGCAGGGGAATGCTGCCTTATATATTAAAGGGAGCACAAGGTCAATTGGGTTAGCAAATTGAGGTTGTCAGCAGCGTGGATAAAATCTCTCTGGATTGACGTGCCAGTCCCCACAGTGTTGCTGTGTGCAGCTTGAGGTTGTCCACTGCTGGACCATGCTGGTGACAGATGCTGTAAGGAATCAGAGGGGCTCTGAGGACTGAGGGAAGAACTGTTAATTTGCCCATATAGACAGCATCCTTGATAGCTTCATGCAGGCAGAGAGCCTGCTAAGGGGAGAATACAAACACAGGAAAACTTCCATTAAAAATCAGAGCCTCCTTCTGCAATGTTCCATCTTAAGTGAGAACTAAGGAATTAGGCAATTTCCCTGAGCCTATGTGCTCAGATTGGCTTGGAACCAGCTCTTAAACAAATCTCAAATCAGTGTTTGCCTATTATTTTCCTCTACTGGGCTCAGAGTCAGAAAAGGCACTTGCACTTCATGTGAACCAGCTAGTAAATTTACCTGCACAGAAAGGTAAGGTGCCTGTACCTTCAAAGTGTGTCCTTAAGCACATGCCTGACTTGCTTTTTGGGTGGTTCTTCTGCACAGCCTCTGTCTGGTCCCTGAATGAATGTGCAGCTGCATCTCACGTTGCAAACACCAGCTCTTGTGAATGCTTAACAAGCTGTGCTCAGAGTAACCTTCTCTGCATTACTCTTGTTTTCAATAAAACTGAAATGAACTGCATGGTAAGATGATGGCTGTGCTGGAGACATTGCAGGACAGCTAAACAGTAACTTGGACTTATTTTCCTATCCAGTAATATGAAAATGGGCCTGAGGGGGCTCTGAACTTCTCCCCTCCTCTTCCAACCTATAAGGGTTCAAGCCTATAATGCCAGAATCCCCAGAGGATGCTGTGGCCCTAGGGCAGGAGCAGCGGGGAGGCTGCTCCCCATCACCCCATGAAGCTGAGCTGCCATGCAGGCAGCAGGCAATGCAAGATTTATGAAGCTGCAGGGAGAAAGAGCGAGGGACTCTTCATGTATTTTTCATGGGCTGAACTGCATAAATAGCATGCAATGCATAAACTGTGACTGGATACTTACACACACACACACACACACACAAAAAAAAAAAAAAAAAAAAAAAAAAAAAAAAAGGGACAACACAGCACAAGANAAAAAAAAAAAAAAAGGGGACCAGCAAGCAGAAGAAGAGATGAAAGAATAGATTTATCCAAGTCAGCAGGGCCTGTTCAAAGTCACCCTCAGGTGCATTAAGAAGCAGCCGAAACAGCACAACCTCATCCCAGAACAATTCATCTTTGCCGCTGTGTGGAGGGACACGGACCTCGAGGGCTGGAGAAGGACACACATCATTCTGCTTGGTAAAATGGGTGGGTGGCAGGAGAGGAACCACCTTATCCAGGCTGCCTCGGATGTGGTATGGGATTTACAGAGACGCTAGGACAAACTACTGCACCAGCAGGCTGGTCAGTGTAGAAAGTGAGTAACACTGGGGCACAGAGAAATAGCTCAGAGTGAGGTAACGCTGGAAAAAGAGGACACCACTGGCAAACTCAGTGCAGGGGTGAGTGCTGAAAACGTGGTGTTCCCTGTTGCAGTTCCCTCCGCAGGTGCATGTGTGTTTCCAAGTGTGCAATTTTAATAATGAATCTGCTGACAGAGCTTAAATGTCATGTACATCAAGACAGGTATCAAAACAGTCCCAGGCTGAGATTGGGTAGGAAATGGGAGCCAGAGCAGCATGATGGCCAGCAAAAAGCTTTGCTCATTTTGCAGCCGTGATAGCAGACCAGGGTGTGTTTGCAGTTATTGCATGCCATAGGGTTTCCAGGGGAAAAAAGCCTTGGAGAAACAGGTGTGAAATGTGTAATGCTCACTGAACACACCATTGTCTCTATAATATGACTGCCAGTGGGAGCATCTGGTGCAATTCCTTTGGGAGCCACTGGATATTGGTGGCGACAGGCCCCAAGAGTGACCTTTGACAACCTATTAACATACAGCTCGTTATTTTCCTCACAGAAAGTCCTATGAGCCAGCTATAGAGGAGAACGAGGCACACATGGAGGTGATTTTCTTACCCCTTCATTTCCTCACCTCTCGCTGGGGTCAGCTCAGTTACTCATGGCATCAGCTATAGCAATATTCAGCAAATTGAGTGAAAGAAAAGGAGATGCTTTCTTACACTGGTGTGCTGCTTTCATAACCCATTAACAGCTCTAACCAGGTTTTTTTGACCCCAGAACTCTTCAAGCTCCACTTTAAATGGCCAAAAGATGCATTTGTGCTGGTGAAGATGACTTATTCCTCTCAAAGCTTATCTTTTTAACTACAAAACCAAAAGAAAAATCTTCCAAGCTGAAAAAAAAAGGCGGAAAAGCTATGAGATAGGCTGCCTGCTGTTTTCTTGGTTTGCTCCCAGTAAAGACTATATTTATTACAAGAAAATATAAATCCTATGGATTTCTCTTCTGAGGTCTGTGTTTCAAGCTTGACATTTAAACATGAAACTCCAGGCTCTAAAATTTAATCATTTACTCCTCAAAAAATAGGGTGCATGGAGCTGCTGAGAAAAAGGGCATACAAGGTAAAAATATTTCTTTGGGGAAAAAAAAGGAAGGTAGGGAAATTATATGTTCATTATTAAAAAAAAAAAAAAAAGGCAGCTTCTCCCATCCATTGGGCAAAATGCTGTCGAAGTGGCATCCTATGGTCCCTTTCCATGAGACATGTAGGAGCTCAGGACTTCCTCAGTGCTTGCTAATATCTTTCAAATGGCATAAGACTCATGGTTGGACCCAGTTACTGGAGGAGGAGGGAGAAGGAGGCATATATGTATGTATGGAGATAAATATATAGAGATGCATGGCTATATGTGCACACACACGCAGAAGCACTGGGTGATCTTCTCTTAATTAAGACAAGAATTAGGGCATGGCTAATAAATGGTGAATGGCAGCAAATAGTCCAGGAGTGAGATTGGATTGGGCTGAAAAGAGTGTTTTCAGCCAGGCAGGGGAGATAGATGGAGATCATCAAGGTGTGGCACTGGGAAGGATTTGGCCTTCATTAGTGTTCCTGTTCCAGGATGAATTATTGACCTGGCCAGGAGAGGAGGGAGGCAGTGCTAGAGTGCCTACAAAAGGGATGGATATTCTCACTAGTGCTAAAATCCCCCAAGTTCCATCCTACTGGGCAGTCACCAGCCATCAAAGCAGGAAAGGAGGATTGAATGGACTGGATAAAGGGGCTGGGAGCATGCATTTGGCAAGAAATGAGGAGAAATTAGATGGAGGGGAGCCACAGGCATGGCTTTCATCCTGGCTTGGCCATTGTTTTTGGGCTTGAAAGTCACTCACAGACCTAAAGGTCAATCCATGGTGTCCAGATGGGAAGAGAGTATGTTTATTTGGCTTAGAAACAATGGCCCTTTTGGAGGGTTTTAGTATTTTGGAGTGGAAAACCAGGGTTTCACAGCCAGAGTTTGTGAGCAGCTGAGTGCACACAACTCTGCAGAGGGACTGGCTTGCTCAGCAGCTGCTAAAGGCTGGGTTTGGGTGACTTAGGGTCTTGAACATGCCCATGTGAGTCCTTCCCTTGGCCCAGCAAGGGGAAAGGGAAGCAAGAGTGGTCCCTTCATCCCATTGAAACCCAGGGTTTGGAGAACAGGGCTGTAGAGCCAAAATCTTTCTGTCGCAACAACTACACATATCACAGAGAAAACAATCAAATAAAACGAACAATATTCTGCGTAGGGAAAGGTTGTTGGCTCTGGCAGAGGTAAAGCTGGGCTGTCCCTCAGGAGGGGAGTGCTAGAGGTGCAGGGTCCCAAATCAACATGTATAGTTCCTTCAGGGCACAGAAATCAGTCCTGCAAAAAGTTCACCCCCTCCCATCCTGCAAGCTGTGCTTCATTGCCTCCCATTTTATGCAGCAGCCAATGAGTCTTTGGCCCCTGCATTTGCATCCCCTGCAGCCAGGGTCAAAGCCTTCACATATTGTCCATCCCTCCCTAGAACCCCGAATTTTCGTGGTTGCTTCATCAGGGAAGGTAATTAGCATTCAAGTGCTGCTGTTAGCATAATCAGAAAGACAAAAGGCTGACAGCAATAGCTGCAAAGCCAGGGCCCTGGTCAGAAATTTAATGGAGAAATAAATTATGGGAAGAGAGCACATTCAGATCCAGACTTGGGCTGCAGAGGGTACGAGGGCAGAAAAAAGCCCTTCCTCCTGCTAGTTTATCATCCACGCTCCACAGATCCTCATGGCTGTAACTGATAAGCAGCTGATAAACAGCTTCTTCAGGAAAAGACGCCTTCCTGTAATGAGTGGCTGAGACCCCCAGGTACTAGCCAGGGATACTGTGAGTCCTCTTGGCACCACATCCTCGTTCTTTAAAGCCAGCCCTTTCCTTTGAAAAAATCAGCTTATTTCAAAGGGCTCTTACTTATGTCTTTGTGATAGAGGGGATTTAAGCACCCCAGGGTTTCGCAGGCCACAGTCTGGGGACAGTCACATCCCAACACTGCTGAAAAGGGGAGAAAAAACCCAAAACATAAAAGTCTGATCACTCTATGCAGGCTTGGGTGTAAAAATAAGACTTTAAAAAGCCAGATAAGTATCCCAGTGATCCCTGTAAATTTGGAAAGCCTGAGTACAGCTTGGGAAAGGAAGGACCCAGCTGTGGCTCTTTCTATGCAGTCATGTTGAGCTCCCCATGAGCCAAAAGGAAAAAACAGACAAATGAAAACGGGAGAAAAAAGGAAAAGCCAGCAAGGTGAAATGCCCACATCAATGATGCCATTGTATGGGCATCTGATCCCCAAAGATGGCACTGTTATCTCAGTGTAAGTTCTTTTTTCAGTATTATTACTTATTCAAGGAGAGGAAAGATCTTATTGTCTAAAAGAGAGATGAAAACAAAGGTCACTGTGCTCCGGGTTATTTTTTACACTGCCGAAACACCCACTGATGAGGCAGTGACTTTGTTAGAGCTGATAAATCAGGAGTCAAATGAAAGAATGGGGGGTTTTGTTTCCTCGTCCCTGTGATTTGATTTGATTGGGAATTACCTGCATTAGAATCTGACCCGTGGCAAAGCCCTTTTACATTCACCAGAAGGTTTACCATAGGGCAGTGCAAATTTCCCAGCTTTGAGACGTGACAGCATAAAGGGAGGTTATAAAATATATGCAAATATTTTTTAAATGTATAAAATATATGTGTATTAAAAGCTAAAAAATGTAAAAGCCTTTATCAAACCAAATTTAATGCTCTAGAAATATGATCTTATGCTTCCCCCACACAAGAGAAAGCTACAGAATCATTCCAGATGGGCCACACTGAGGACTTGTATTTGTGTGTGTGTCTGAGGGATGCAGAAAGGGAACCAAACTTGTGCTAATAAGCAGCTACTCAATATGCCTTGATGAGTGAATGTATTCAGAGTCTATAGAGAGTAAAGTGTGCTGCAGTGAGAATAGGAGATGATTCCCCTCATATGAATTTGCCTAAGTACAGAATAAACATCTATTTTTTTCAGCTTTCCCCCTTTTTCTAAAGCCCAGCTGTCTGTTAATACATATAATGATGGTCCCTCCAGGGACCAAGCCTGAATTCCCATTCATATGCAAAAATTGTAAGTGAGAAACTTTAGGTTTGGCCCAAACAACAGTGTGCACTTCTCCCAGTGAAGGAAATTCCAGCTTGCCATATTTTTCCTGCTCAGTGCATGCCAGATGTCTAACACAAAAAAGGGAGATGGTTATTCTTGTGTATGGAGCCAGAGCTGGCAACAAGGAAAGGATGCCTTTGGCATATCCATGGCATGCTGCCTCCTCCACACGGGAGCGTGGAGCAAGGGAAAGCCAGGGGGAAACTTGTCTTGCTCTTATGGCCACATGTGTGTTGGTAACTGAGGGTGCTGTGCTGACCCTGTGAAAGGCAATGGCTGTGTCACAACAGGATGCATTTAGGGAGAGAAAGGGGGAAAACAAAGGCCTGAATATGACAGCAAAGGGGCCGAGACAACTGGGGAAAACCAGGTATTTGTGCAAAACCAGCTCCTGAATACTCTTTTTCAAGGGGTCCGCTCAGTGCTTGCACGCTGGTCAGCACTGCCTCCCTGAAGCCCTGCCTTAAGCTGCCCTCCAAGAGCCTGCCAAATGTTCCTGTTATGGAAAACAGAAGTTTAGAAAGCTGCTTTTAGGCTTTACCAAAGCATTTTGCTTTTAAAGGAGGCCTCTGGCATGGCAAGAGAGACCATGCTGAGCAGAAAGGGCAAAGCAATGCTTTGCAGTTCAGTTTTGCTGGAGGCAAAGCATTAGAGCAAGTGCTGAGGCTCATCCCTGGGTGATGGGGATGGGGAATGATCTCATTTTGGGGAGAAATAGCTGAATTGTTATTGGAAAACAAAAACCTCAGAACATTCCTCCTTTGGGAGGCTCAGGTATCACTGTGGGATTATTCTGGGGGGCTGTGTGGGTCATGTGTGACAGGCAAGTCATTTTTCATGGTGGATGCCTCTCCTGGGATCATGTCCTTTAGAGAGTGGAAGTGATCTGGGAGGAAGGTAGTCAAATACATGGGGTTTTTCTCTTTACCCAATAAAAAAGAAAGGGTTGGGAGAATATTCTTTTCCCAGTGTCTCAAGATGAATCATGGCTTCGTGGTGGTGAGGCAGTGGTGGACTGTTAAGAGCCTGGAGGATTAGGGCTGGCAGGAGGGCTATGCTGAGCCCCACAGCTGGTGCAAGTGCATTTCCCACCATAAGAAGTAGTAACAGTTCCAGTGGAACATTCAGCTGCAGTAAGAGTAGACAGAAATCTATTATCCTTGTGAATGCAATGTCAATATTTACAGAGAGAGGTCAAAGAAGAGAGCTCTGCTCAGGAAATGTCAGCTCTGGAGAAGGAGGAGGCATTAGCAGCATTTGCATTTGTGCCGGAGCAATCCCTGCAAAATCGAGGAATATTCTGGAGGTTTTTGACTTCCAGCCCTATTCACCCCATCTTCTTGTACCATTGCATCATCCACTGCAGCAGTTTAGGGCACATCTGCAATGCCTGGAAGCAATGCTGGATGCTTCCTCCTCCTTGGGGGTTACCAGCAGGAATGTGAGTGGTGATCCAGACATGGTGGCTGCAGACAGCTTTCTTCATCTTCCATTGGGAGGCTCCTTTAGAAAGAGGCAAAGACAAGAGGAACAGAAAAATGGCACAGAGCGAAGAACACAGGGTCCAAAAAATCATTCAGACTGATCCAGGTTGGTGTCTGTAGCTAAGAACCCACCAGGTAAGACAGGATTATGGATTTAGATAAAGGATCTCAGAATATTTTTCTGCAAGCTTTTTGCTTACGGTGGAAAATGCTAAAAATGGGGTTAATCCCCCTTGCTCAGTATTGTTAGCACGGGGTCCTACTGGTGTTGCTGGTGACACAGGAGTTCCTAGGCCCTCTTAATTGAAGACCAAAGAGGCTTTTTGTGAGCATCAAAGGGGCAGACAGAAGAAACACAGGCAAGAACACAGCCTTAAAAATAGCTTTTTGCCAGCATTTGCAGTTGCTGCCCACAGATGTTGTCCATGTGAATGACAGGACCCCCAGGCGATGCTTCCAGGTGTGGGAGGACAGGGGAGCATTACCACCCCAAAGAGCAGGCATCCAGCCTTGTGGCTGCTGGGGGGATTGGGTGTTTCCCCATAAAAGCATTTTTTTCACTAGGGAAGGAGGCCTGAGACGTCCCAGAAAAGCTGAAAACTCCCATGCCTTTCCCAAGTGGAAAAATGCCTCTTGCCAAAGACTTAAATTCCTTTCTCCATCTTTGGTCTGAGATTTTCCCCATAACTCTATTTATGCTCAAAGAAAACTTCAGGGCCTAGTGGCCTGTGAGGATGTGGGATGTGCCAAGTTCTGGTTTTCACTGGTATTATCATGGACATGGTCAAACAGATGGGAAACCACCGGGTGAGACAGAGACAGTGATGTAAATAAACATCAGAAACCTCTCACTGCTTGCTTAGGCACTGGTGGCTTTGCCCACATTGGACTGGGCCCAGAGGCAGGAGATCTGGGGATCTGAGGAGGTTGAAAGTGTGAATTTCCCTGCCACAGCACTGACTTCAGAAGACAGGGCAGCCCTGTGGGGTGCAGAGCATCCCATTTCTGTGCCCCATGTGCCTGTGATGGCAAAGGACAACTCTGTAGCATGGAGAATGCAATTTGGGGCTTTCCAGCTCCCTTCAGATTAAATGCTATTGCTTTTGGGTGGGATATTTTGGTGTTGTTTCTCTGCTGCCCATTTCACTCCAAATAGTTTAATTAAAAATCCAAAAGTCCTGGCAGGTTTATGCTGCTTGGTATTTAAAGCCAGATGGTATGGATTTATTCTGTGTAGGATGTTGTGATCTGCTCTGTCTGCAGTGTCAGACAGCTGTAATTGAGTTGATATTAACACTGATTAGGAAAAATAACGCAATGTTCCTACTACCTGAGCATGGAGAAGGATATCACCTTGGGCACGCACTGTGTGTGTGCCACAGGAATTCGCTGCAGCCAACAAAAATATCCAGGGCTGTCCCTGCGAAAATGAAGCCCCACTAGCAGTGCCCTTCGTTCCTAGGCAGTCTGCAGACGGCTGGGCTGTCTCCCAGCTTGCCTCAGCGCCCTGGCAAAGGCAGAGTTTCTTTCGGTACGGTAATTCCCATGGCCCGCTGGAGATTCCCTGCGCGCCCCGCTCCCGGCTGTCCCGCTGCCGCGCCCGGCGGGGCCGGCCCCGGCAAACCGGGACCGAGCGGGACCAAACGGGACAAACCGGGACCGAGCGGGACCAAACGGGGCAAACCGGGACCGAGCGGGACAAAACGGGGCAAAGTGAGGCCAAACGGGTCCGTCTCCTCCCTTCTCCCACGGTGCGCGCCGGGATCCTCAGGACTGCGGGTCATCGGGCGGTGCTGCCCCGGCTGCCCCTGCGCGGCGCCGGGGGTGGATTTTCAGTCACAGCCTGGCTCCCGCCCGCTCTCCTGGGGAGAAATGGGACTTTCCTGGGGTCTCATCCCTCTCTCCTCCCGCCCCTGGCGGGTGTGGATGTGGGGCACGGGGGGTGTGCTGCCAGAAGGGCCGGTGAGGGGCGAGAAGAGCTGTCCCTGCTCGAGAAGTAGCAGAGTCTGGGGGGCTGCGGCCCCAGGGGCTCTTTGGACTGTGCTGTGCCTCAGGGGGCTCTGGCAAGTAAATGCAGAGAGTAAAGTAGACAATGCCCGTTCATATTAGTCCATTAATCACTAGAGGTCCTTGTCCCTGGCTACTGACAGCCAAGGTCTCCCATCCTTTTTTTCCAGTTGAGAAGTCCATATCTCTGGGGGTTTAGAGACTTTGACCCGAGTGTGATGGATGCACCCGTGTCCAGCTGTCCTGACTGCCATCTCTGCCGTCCTGGTTGGATGTTACCAACAGCAAAGTCCAAAGGCAATGTCTGTGCTAACTGGTCTTTGTGTTCAAGCCCAAATGACCTCAAGTATCCCCTCCCAGGGACACCAGTGGCCTCAAGTCAGCCCAAATGACATCAAGTAACCCCCATGACCTCAAGTAACCCCTACCAGGTACTCAGTGACCTCAAGTAACCCCCCTCAGGCATTCAATGACCTCAAGTATCCCCACATGACCTCAGGTAACTCCTACCAGGGACTCCAATGACCTCAAATCTGTCCAAACTACCTCAGGAAATCCCTGTGATCTCAAGTACTCCCTGATGCTCTGCACCCTCCACACTCAGGGAGGAAAAGCCTGGAGAACCCCACATCAGCTCATCATAACCAGGCTGGCAGGGGCAGGGATGCAAAGCGGACTCTCTCACAGCTTCCCTCCCAGCCTGGTCCCTCCATTCATTTTATTCTTGAGGAGTTGTCTCCTCAGCAGCAGAATCTGAGCAAGCCAGAGAACCCACCTGGGTCATGGTAGCCCTTCAATTTTGCTGCACACAGTCAGTGCAGAGGTTAAACTGGGTTTTAAAAAAAAAATATTACTATTGTTACACAGAGAAAAATTATAAAACAACTCAGTGGACACAAGCCAACTTACTGTTCACACCTCTCACAACACTGCATGATGTGTTTGAAGGGAATGGGCAGAGACAGCTATAAAGATAACACACACAGTGGTAATTCACATACATACACATTCACCAATGGTGGTTGAATAAAATACACCTGCTCATCTTTCCCACTTGTCAAAAGAACATTTGAACAGTTGTTCCCCCTTTGGCATAAAATTCAAATCAGACAGAGAAATTCCCATGTTTACCAGGAAACATGCTTCTTGGTTCAGCAAGGGCTCCAGTGGGGTGAGCCCCCTGTACAATAGCAGATCCTGACACTCTTAAGAATCCTTTTCTAATGCTCCATTTTACAAATGGCTCATTAATTCGTACCCCATTGCTGTCCTGGTGGCCACTCCCTTCCCTTTGGTCCTGGGGCTCCCTGCACTGTTTTCCTGTCAGGAGTTGTAAAAACTGTGGCATTATCCTTGCCTGTACCATTAACTTTTTTTTATCCCTTCTTTCATATCTTCTATATACCTCTCCTGGAAGCTGGGAATACAAAAGACTTGCACACACTCCCTTTCAACCAATCCTTTCCCAAACTAACACCATATTGCCCGCTCTGGGCGTGGGTTGCCGAGACCCTTTCTTGGTGCCTCTTATTGCCCTCTCTGGGCATCCATGTGCATCTCTTGCCATGGGCTGGACCCAGATGGTGGAAGGATCCTGGACAAGGCCCCAGTTGTCAGGAAAATCCACAAACACTAGAGGTCTATGTCCAAAAAGGAGACGGAGGAGTCCTGCAACTTTATTCAAATAAAGGCAGAGAGTCCACTGCAGCCCACGCCCACAGGCTTTTCTTTCTCGAGGTTTCGGAGGGAACAGCCTCCTTTTATCCTAAACTGCTAGCCACACGTTGCCCTCTTCTTTTCTCCCTTGGCTGAGGTAATAGGAAGGTAGAACCTTCCCAAACCGCCTATCACATTTAATCCCCCCTTGTACCTACTATTTTACCCCAAAGTTCAGAAGTTCAGGCTTGTGCAGACCCACTTGTTTTTTTCAGGAGCCAAGCTCTCCGGTCTCTGCAACAAACCTGCTACCCAAAGTCAGTAGAGACATTAAGACCCATTTCAAAGACGTTAACATCCACACTTTCACCCATCAAATTGTTTGTAAAGACATTATCTTTCCTCTCATTCTCATTGCTAGAGCATGGAAAGCCGAAATGTCCTTGATTTGGGTTAAGCACTACTGAACAACAACTAAAACATTAGTGTGTTATATACATTATTCTCAAATCCAAAACACAGCATTTCACCAGCTACTGGGAAGCTGAAACCAGGACAGACATGTCCCAGAAGACAGAGTGAAAGCTGCAGACACAAAAATCTCCTTTTTAATTGGTTATTCTGTTTTCAATTGGTTCTTCTCTGTAACTTCCTGAAAACCCACTTCCTGGTCAAACCACCACAAATGCATAACTAGTTTCACCAAGAATTAAGACGCATTATTCTTCACAATACTGAAGAATTATTTCCCAGGCACAGGCAGAGGAATTGACTAAACCTGATGGCTGACTCCTCTGCTTGGGAGCCAAAATAAACATTCCTGTGGCCACCAGCTTGGATTTGGATTTAGGATCCCCCTGCATCTGGCCCTATTTCTCCACTGTGACAGACGTGCAGAGCCAGGAGGGCTTTTGTTTTTATCAACCTGCACTGGTCTTGGGAAAGCCAAATAGAATAGAATAGAATAGAATCATAGAAGGTTGGAAAGGACCTTGAAGATCACCAGCTTCCCTACAAGGGGCAGGGACACCTTCCACTTGACCCCATCCAGCCTGGCTTTGAACACTTCCAGGGATGGAACATTCAGCCTTAGGTTGGCACATGAGTCTTAGAAAACCAAAGAGAGAATTTCTCTGCAATTATTTTCTCTAAATAAAGCATATTTCCCGAGGTTCTCTGTAGATCATTACCATCTCTCAAACAGCAGTGCAGGTTAAAAAGGTCAGCCACCTTTAAATAAGCCCTAATTGACACTTAGTTCCCAAAATGAGGGTTATCAAAGTTTAAGGTACAGTTCCCAAGGCAGCCAGTGATCTAATTCTAAACGTCATTAAACTGTTTCACTGAAACATAGCACTGGCATTTTCAAAAATCCCCCCTACCTTAAGGGTTGTTGCTGCTGCTCTTCTGGAGGTTGCCCCTATTGGATTCCTTTGCCAGGAGCTCATTTCACTTCCCACACCCACTCCTCAGATGATATTGATGTTCAGAGTTTGGCTTGTTCCACCACTTGTTCTGACCCACTGTATCCTGTGGCAGGGAGCTCAGCTCGTCCTCTCACTTGGCTGCAGATCAGCTAATCCTTTTTCAGTTCCCTTTTGCACTGCTCCACCTGTTCTCAAATGGTTGGCGATTTCTCATTCAGGGTGCGGCTTTGAGAAGCTCCTGCTCTGCTCTGGCATGCGCAGGGAATGTTTAGGCTCAGGTAAGATTTATGGGCAATGACTCACTTGATCATAGGCTGCACAAAGGACACTTATTCACAAGCTCTTTCTCTGGCACTTGGCTCCTCTCTTCTCTCATCCTCTCCATTATCCTGGGAAGGTGCAGGACAGCTGCTTTGGGTTCATTCCTGCGTCAGCCTCTGAGTTCATGTCTGAGCAGACCTGCCCAGTGTGCTGCCTGAGCATAAAAGCCGTAGTGACCCTCCTGCCCCAGCCCTGCACGAGTCTCCTCTACAAGCTGATACAGCAAAAACTCAGACCCTAGCACAGACAGTAAGTGACTTTCTAGCTGGTAGCAGACATCCCCTCAGTTGTCTCCCCAGGGGTTGTCATCCCAGATGTTACTGCACAGCCATCCTTGACTAGATCCATTTAGCAAGGATCAATAGTCTAAAACACTCTAGTAATAGAGGAAAATAACAAATAAAGTAATATTTTCAGATAGGAGAAAGCTGGTTAAAGTATTTTCTACTGTCTCAAAATAAGTTTGTATAATATAGCTGGTATCTCTTCTGTGGTACAACACTGGTTCTGTTCAAGCTGAAAACATGGGGATGGGAGGAGAAAGCACTGTCTTTCTGAGCCAGTATCTGAGCCTGCTCTATCACTGCCCCTAGGAAACCTGCTTGAGCAGTGTCTGGAAAGAAAAAAATCCTTCTACTGGTAAGGCCACCTCTGCCTTCACGATCTGTGGCAGCTTGGCAGCGATGAAGAGCTTGTAAATGGCTCAAAAAAACTCAGATTGCTGAGGAAAACCATTTTTCTTATTCAATTAATGGGATTTGAGCTAAAAGGGAGGTGTTCTGAACATGGTTGGGCGCTGTTATGGCAGCTCCTGAATTTGCTGCTGACCCAGGCATCACTTTCCCTGGCTCAAGGCAGAAGCTGGAGCAAGGCAGGTCCAGCAACACACCATCTGAGACCCTGGAAAGGCAACAGCATTGCCTCTGCATTCCCTGGCAGGAAATAACCTTTATGTGAAAGGACCTGCCGCAGCCCAGCTACAGCATGACTGGGGGAAAAAAAGGGTACTAGCAGGTGAGATACTGAGGGGTGTTTTTCCTGTATAAATTGCTTTATTCTGAGTCATTCCAGTAAAACAAAAGGAGAAAGAGAGCAGCTTCTCAATGTACAGACATGGATGGAATGTGCTTTTGGGGTATATTTTAGAAATGAACTCTGGTAAAGAAAGATGGAATTGAGTGATGTGGACATAATAGTAGGGGACTTGGGAAGAGGATCTTCATTATTTTTTTCTCACTTGGATAGCCTTGCTAATTAATATTACTGAAAGAGTTGTAACTTGGCTGTTACTTTGTATGACTAAGAGCAGTGTTTTCTACAATATAATCTGAAACATTAAAGCAAATCATTAGCAAACTGTTTATCCAAGACTCAGGGAAAAAATAAAAAAGAAAGAAAAAGAAACTAAATAGGAACATGAAATATGTCTTCTAGCAAGTCCTGAAACAGGTCTTTCAGGCCACGGTGCAGATATTTCAAATATGTCAAGAGTAGGCTGACATTTCTTTAAGTCAAAAGGAAAAAGAAATGGCTATTGTGGGAATCAAGCTGCACCATTCGCCTCTTCATCACCCTGATGTACAGCAGAAGGCTGAGGCTTATTTACGGGAAGCTTGAACTGAAATTGCTAACTTGTGTGTACCTTATTGACACTTTGCTTCTCCCCCAGGAGGGGGAATGACAGCTTCCCCAACACCCACTGCTATGGGCATTACTCAGCTGAAAGGGAGGCCTGAACCAGACCTCCCCCTATAGCATGCTATTAAGCTGATAAATAGTATTGATAGCAATCCTTGGAAAAAAACCTTTATAGATACTCCTCTGCCTGTTTTTACCAGACCTAGATTAATACACAGCTCCAGCCATTCATCATTGATGGTGAACATCTTGACACAGAGAATCTCAATTTTGCTGTCTTACATCAGACCTTATTCATGCAGCCAGGCAGAGAACACATTCACTAATCTTGAGCTATTAGGATCCAAATTAGTGCAGACCTGCAACCCCAGCTGAAACAAGGGATGGAAATAAAATCAGCTACAACTAAATTTAGGCACAATCTTTTTTTCCCATGTTTTAACAGGAATGGTGGTGTATGCTGCTGTGCTTGCCCAGGACCTTCTGAGAAGTGTAAGGGGAGTTCAAAGTCCTGCTGTGCCATCACAAACAGGACAGTATCTGATATACCTATAATATATGATGTTAGACTGAAGGTGAGGATTCATAAAGAATACCATTTAAGAAACAAGGACGTGTGGGGCAAAATGTGTTCTTTGTGCTGGTGTTTTGGCTAAAAACAGGCCAACAGTGTGGATTTCTTTATACTACCCTCCAAATTAGAAATGCTCCAATTTTGTCAGCTAGTTTTCCCAGCAACTATTTGAAGATTTACAATATGCCTAATTTCAGTCTTTCATTCTAACAACAGAGAGGAGGCGGAATCCATGTTTTTCCCAGGCCCTAGCTGAAGTGATCTGCTTGTGCCAGCAGAGCTCTTCTCACCCACAGAACTTGGTGCTTCAGAGCCATCCTAGGACACAAGAGCACTTGTCCACCATATAGAGACACACTGGCTCTCTTGTCGTCTGCACCTTCTTAAAAAGTTTTCAAGACCTGTGTGAAAACCTTTCATTACTGTGAGCACAAATATGCTCCATCCTCATAAGTCTAAACTGGTGTACATTTTAAAGTCCTCTTAATGTGCACCTTCCTTCAGAAGAAAAAGGTGTAAACTGAAAAAAGAACTACAATTCTTCAGTTCTTAAGGCAGCATGCCAAATGTAACATGGGCTGCACAACACCTGTACATGTAATCAATATTGCAAATTTTCAAGTTTTATTCTGGGAACAGAAGGATTGCAATATTTTCTAGCTTTAGTTTTCATCTTGCCTCTGATCATTCCTAAACAGAAGTATTGTGGCAAATTCTGTACGTACTACATGAAGTGAAAAGATTAAAAGGAAAAATATACATAATAAAATAGGTAACTAATTGTACAGTATACCTTAATGAAATAATTATTATTCATAAATTTAATCAGCCTGTGAAGCAGTTTGCCTGCAGGGCACCCAATTAAAATAATGGCAATGAAAAAGACTCCCTGGTGCATGTGCCCAGCACCTCTGACAATCTGGCCACCTCAGCTAAGGACAACAGTACCAAGCTGTGAAATGAGCCCCAAGTGGGCTTTTACCACAATCTGTTGGTTCAGGTATTCAGCACTTGAAGCCGGCTGTGCTGTGTTTCTTTTAAGGAAAATGTTCTTCCCAGAGGACCACAGGCTGCTGTCCTGATGTTGGATGGACTCAATAACAGCTTTGGAAAGATGGAGACACAGCAGCAGTGATGTCTGCTCAAAGGGGAACAGGCTTGCAGTGAAGGGAACCAAGAACCATCTGTTCTTTTGAGACAGGACATCACTTACTCTCATTCTTCACTTTGTGCTGTGCATAGAAAAGGTTTACACCTCAAGAGGACTTCAGTGGACCTCAGCCATCTGCAGGAAGCTTTTTTTGCAGAAGGTTCCTACACTCTTGCTCATTTGTATGTGCCCTTGGCCTGGGATATCCCAAGGGGTGGTGACTGGTTTACATTTCTGAGCTTTGCTGAAGACAACAGGGTGTCCCAAGCATTGATCTAGGAGAGGCAACCTTTGCATGCACTGCTGCCATAGAAGGGTCTTGGAGAGAAAACAATATTTGGAGCTTAATTTATTTAGCTCAAGTAAGAACTATGCCATTAGTGATTTTCACATTACCTGCAACATCTTATCTACTGACCTTCCAAAACATAAATTTTGCAGGAGAAGTTAACTCCTTGCCATGATTTTGATTGCTTTTTTCCATTTGCAGACCCAGAATATTTTTTTAGCCTTGAGTAGCTCTAATCATGTCTTCTACAAGAAGATATCAATAATAACAGATAAGGATGACTAACAATTATTTTTTTATTTTTCTTTCAAATGTGAGGCAGATAATTCTCTGCTGCTGAATCCTGCAAAGCAGGACTAAATACCCAATCTGAGCTTTCTGAAGGAGTGAAGTGAAGATTAGGCTGGCTAAAGAGACAGCTTTCTCTTAGTCTTTAGGGAATAGTTAAGCCATACCTCTGTATTTCAAGGCACAAGCAGATAGAAGAGCTCCAGCTAAGTCACTGCTTCTCTAAAAAGGCTCAGAAAGAAGGTATTGTATCTCCAGCTTCACAAAGTCACCTCTGAGGGTAAACCTGACCTGGTAACACCTGGCCACCTGACCAAACACCACTCTGGCGCTGCAGGATTTGGCTCAGCACCAAGAACCCAACTCCTCAAAACTGTCAAATTTTCATCCCAGCCAAGACACCTCATGCTCTCAAGTTCCTTGATGCAGATATCACCCACCATTTGATTCACAAATAAAAAAAGTAATGTCTATAAATTCTTACCAATCTTATTTTCCAAACAAAGCTAAGGTGGGTTTTTTTTCCTTCTTAACTTCTTGTATGGTACCGTAGAAGGATCACCCAGAGCCTTCAGTCCCTTCCAGACTAAGGAAGAATTTTTCTTGAAGTCTAGGGATGGTTTTCTTTTTCTTCTTTGTTTTAGGCATCCATATAATATATAATACAGGGAGATTTTATGACTCACGTGTACACCAATTTTTAACAATACCCTGTGACATCCAGGAGAGAGAATCATTTGAGAAAGACTCACAGCAGCTGCTTTAGCTTTATCAATGGCATTTTTGCAACCAAAGGCTCCTATCTGAAAAATGAAATGCCCACAAATCAGCAGGATAAATACTGCAGCCTTTCCAGTTCTCATTGGCAGGATACTTACAGAGCCAGCCAACTGCTCTAAGAGTTTTCCTGGTATAAGTGCACTCATGGAACACTCTGCCAGAGCTCAACAGACAAAAACCAACATTTAATCATCTTAGGAGAGTGGCTGGCTGGGCTGCTGTGAAGTGAAATTAAAAACTTACAGTTTGAACGTCACACCATCAGAAAGCCAACACCCTCCAAAAGTGGTGCTGGTAGAAATCTGAAAAAAAATGAGTCTGCCCCACAGCACTTTGCTGGCTGGAGAGCAGCTGGGCACAGCTGGAAGTGCACATCATTCTTCCATGCTACTGGCATCTTCTGAGACAGAAGAGCTCAAATGCTAACTGTAGTGTGGGAGCATGGGAAAGGTAGTGAAGAAAACCAATCAAATTACATGACTGCTCTGATTTTACATTTATGTTTTGGTAGTGCTTTCTATGGCTTGAAAAAGTCTGCTGCAATACCTGATAAATTTTTTCTTTCTGAAATTTAATACTCAGAATTCTCAATTTCCCCACTGTATTTAATAGGGAAGATAAAGTGCTATGACAGATCTCCAAATCAATATTTCCTTTTGTACCAGTGAATTGCCAAAGGCAATGAAAATAACCAGAACAGGAGGTTAGACTGCAGGCTAAAAGCATGTTCCTTTATGATGTCTATGTCCCCCTGTCTTCACTTTCATCTTGATGCATGAAGAAATTGAAAAGATCCATCATGCAGCGTTTCTCCATCTCTCGTGTTCATCTGCTGGCCATGGCTTTGCATTTACGGTGGTCTGAACTCAAGATCAAGTTTGTGAAGTTTTGACCACCTGCAGGCAAAAAACACAAAAAAAGCATGCTTGTTTGTGAGAAATTCATCTGAGGTTTGAAACTTAGGATTAAATTCTTGTCTCTCCTACAGAATTCCAATGGATGGCTAGGCAAACCAACTCAGCTCTGAGTCCTGGAGCTGGACTCCTTTTCCTTGTATAAACCCTGCCAGATTTCAGGTCTTCTGTGTGTATCTCCTGAACAAACAATAAATAACAATATTGCACACCCTGAATTGTCCCTGACTCTCCTTAAAGCATTGTCTATTGCTTAACTCTTTGAAACACAGCAGCATCCAATTCCTAAGGTAGTACAGCTGCTGCGCTAAAACGCATTGGTGGAGGGACTCTGACCTCTGAAAATGTGGCTGAAAGAACGAGATGTAAAGCACTGGTATCAATTTTATACCAGAACACACAGTTATTGTCCAGAAAAAGCTGATGGGAACCTGCTAATATTTCTCTATCAGGCCTCTATATTTTCCCTTTGCTTTAGCTATTTGTCTATTAAGCAACCTCCTCAAATAGATAACTTCTTCCTGCCTTCTCCCATCCATCTCCACTGTATTCCAGCAACAAGAAACATGGGCTACTGATGAGGGTCCAATATCAGTTGCCTTCTTTCCCCACACTACCTTTATGCATCACTTCCATTCTCCGCTTGTCATTCACTTCAGTGCAATGCTTTCAGTCAAATGCTGTCCAAGGCCAAATGGGGAGTGAAGGGAATTGATGTTCTTGACATGGAGCCTCCTGTTTTGATGCCTTTTTTCCAATTTACCATTAATATGTTGGAAATTGCTCTCTTGGATAATCCATTTGTTTTCTCTGCCAGAAGAATGGAGAAGCAGCCTTTCATATCATGTTTAGATAGGACAAAAACAGACAAAGCTTAAAGTCACCTCAGTCTTTTTCCTTTCCAGATGTGTGCCAGGTTTGTGCTAAGTAACTAATCTGATTTTCCATCTACAAGTCACACAAAGAAATTTCCAAAGCCATATCATGTTTGTGATCTCTAGCTGTTCTCCTACATCTAATTATATTAGTAGGGCATTAGCAAGTACATTTTAAATAGTGAAGCTGAAAAGAGAGTCAAATCCTGAAGATGCACAACATTTCTTTTCAATATTTAAGTACCTCTTCATGTATTTGCCTATTATGGTTTTGCCCCATTGCATATCTACTGATTTTGTGACAGTACATTCATCCTGATACTATAGTCACCCACATATTTCACAAGTATCTTCCAGCTGTGGAGACATAGAAGTGAAGCAGAAACCCTGTAGAATAACTACAGGATAAATCTGTTGAGGTGCCTTGTCCTGTTTTGCATATACCCTGAATGTCATGATTAATGGGAAGAAGGACAAGTGTCACCCTGATTTTTTCAGCCTTCTCTTCTGTTTCACAGTTTCATGTTTTGGGTTCTTTCCCACGCTCTAGTCTGTGAACACCGGCAAACGTTTATCATAACTTCAAGGTAGTTTACATTCTTTGTCTTAGAGTTATGGACAGCTGATGGACAGTTGTCCTGACCAATGGCATGGGGAGAGGTGTCAACCTTCTCCCCCAGCCCCTGGCCTTTGTGTAAATACTATATAATGGAGTCAGACTTTTAAATAAAGTAGTGTTTAGTTCATGCCTTCTGATCAAAGTGTGAGTGTGTGTTTGTGTGTGTGTGACGAACTGCGTCAGGACAAAATCCCTAACAAGCTGAACTCAATTTCTTCCTTTTTCACAGGAAGTTCCACTTTCTTTGCTGCACTGGTAAATCACGCCCGTTTCCTTCTCCACTCCCCTAACATCATCATTGGCTCTTGAAACAGGGCGTTTTTATGGGATTCCCTAACACTCTCCATTGGCAGTGCCTCGTGCAAGAAGCTACCAAAGTGACAGGAGCCTCTAGACCCCACAGTCATAAAAATAATGATCTCTGAGCAGCACTGCATGCCCTGCATCAGTCTTGCCCAGGAGATATATAACCAGCATCTTCAGTTTGCCAGCCCTGCTTGCTGTTGGTTTTTTAACAGGAGAAGCCAGGCATTGGAAAGAAACAAAAGCCAGGAGTCAAGGATGACCACAGCACAGGCAGAGCAGTAACCTCATCAACCAGGGAGCAGCCCCACAGCCCCCAAATGGGGTAGCCGGAGTAGGGAGCTGGCGACAGGTTTCTCTAGTGGGCAAAGTCATAGATCAGTTCTGCGGACCTTTCAGGGGATCAAGACAGGAGCAGCAGAAGATAAATCCAAAGACAGGACTAAAGAAAAGTATACCCACAGCATGACCCAGGAATGGGATGGAAACCCTGAGCTGAAATGGAGTTCCGGGAGCCATGGACAGAGGCAGTAGGTAAGAGTCCTGGGACAAGCTGGTCAAGGCAATTAAGATCTATCAGTGCCAGCAGGGCTGCCCACTGCCCATCTATTCCTAATTGAAACAGGTAATATATTCATCTTACTCCCTGGACTAAAGGAGATTTGTATGGAGACAGCAAAACCTGGGATGGAGATATTTTTCCAATGAGAGCAGCACTGTAGCACCTCATGTTAAGACCCCTCCCTGAAGGCAAGGTAAGTGAGTCTCCTGTTAAGAGACCCCTTAGGGCAGATTAGAGTGAAATGTCACTGAATGACTGTTGTTTATATATATAAATATGTGTGTGTGTGTGTGTGTGTGTATAGGGTTTATTTTAGAACAATTTGGTTGCATAAATCCAGAGCTTCTCTGCACAACAAAATCATCTACAGGGATGGATGTCAGGCCCTGAACAGAAAGGAGCAGCACACAAACTGCTGTGGCAGTGAGTACCAGCACAGTGCCTCTGCTCTCCAGGCATTATATATTTAAGGATGACCTACCAAGCTACCCAGCTGGTGTGAAGTGGTGTTTTTCTTTTTGTAAAAGAGTAACAGATATCTAAGTGGATCTTTATCTGCTGCATTTTAGATGCAGTGAGTAAATACCTGAAACACTTCTAATTGTATCTGGGAGCCTCTGATAGATCCTATTGCCAAAGCAATTCCTTTTGTCCTTACAATTTGTATATGACAGTTTTATTTCTGATACATACATAGTGTTCTGGTGCTCCTCTCTCAACACTGTACTGTAAGCTGATTCTTATACTGAACTAACTGCAGAAGTATGTGATTTGAGCTTACACCGTTCGAATGAGAGGTGGAGGCGGGATCAGGGACATGCAGAAATGAGGAATTCATTTGGCTTAGGGAGGCTTTCAGATCCTAGCAAGAACCAGAAGAAGTTTGGCTTTGGGGGTGGTTTTTTTGTGGTTTTTTGTAGGTTTTTTGGTTTGGTTTGGTTTTTATTTTTTTTTTTCAGGCTACAATGATAGATTTATTAACACATACTAAAAGAAAGAAAATGAAAATCAAAATGAAACTTTCAAAACACTCCTCCTCCCCAAAATAGTACTTTGGTCATACACAGAGGAGGAAAGTTTATTTAATTTTGCCTTTGAGGAAGTGTCAGATTAGATGAAACTTACTGCCAGCTAGATTTTTAAAAATCATTTCAGTTCAAGCTTCATTAAACAAAATATTCTTTGCTTTTAAGAAAATCAGGCACAGGTTTCCACACGAGAACCTCAGCAAATGCCAGGAAATGGTTACAGCAGACCTGTTTTGCCTCTGGTAGTCAAATCCTGGTCTAGCATGGGAAACCTGCAAGATTGCACCTCCAGGGAAAACAAAAGTCTGATGCTGGAGATGAGAGTCTGGGGAAACTCTGGGCTCAGGGACCTGTGGAGGCTGTTTCTTAGGCAGTAGATGTCTCTACATAATATTTTGCCGACACATAGGCTCAGAGCTGACAGCAGGGTATAGAGATAACAAGCCTCAATGAGAGGGAGAGCACGCAAGCTGGGAAACAGAAGCCCACTGGGGCCATGTGAACATTGTTTCTAGAGCTTCATATCAGTTTGGAGCAAGTGACAGAGTGACTTGCATCTGTTTGTAGTATATTTTGTAGACATATCCCCAGAGAGCTTGGAGAGGCAGCTTCAACCAATATCATAGGGACATATTTTCAAGAACAGCTCTGCTGAAAGTAAGTTCCTGCGTCTCTAACTGTGACATACTTGGCTGGACTTGCAGTGAAAGCCACTGTGAGAAAAACAAGAACAAATCCTTCCTATTTTTGGATCATGTTTTTAAAACTCCATTTAGCCATGGTTCCTAAAATGACACCTACTGTGTGCTGAGGACCTTTGCTGACCTGCCTGTTAATAACAATAGTAGAAAGTTAATCTTCCTGAAACCTCATTGCAGTTCGAAGTGCATTTCAGAAAAACTGCATTTATGTGCACACTAATCAAAAGTATCAACATACTCTTAGTTTTATTCCAAAAGCAGGGATCACAGTAGACTGCTCAGTTATACCACTACACAAATTAGTAATTCTTCCATAAAATAGCCTGGACTCTTATGCATGGGAAAACTACAAGACAGGTGGTTCACTAGTTTGCTGGTGATCTCCTTATTTTATTGTTTAAACCATTAGCCAAACCTGAGAGGCTTCAAAGTATTAGCTGTGACAAGCTGTTTGACACTGCTGTCAGTGTCATTCCGAAGATGTCATTCATCATTCACAATAAAATGTGACAGTCCTGAGATTAAACTATTATTTCCTTATAAAGATGAGGAGTCACATTTACTTATAATTAATATGCAGGCTTTGACAGGCCAGACATTTGTAGCAAAATTTCAAATTATCAGCACAAAAAAAATACTTATTAACTGCAAATTAATATTTATGAGGTGGGTGAGTAGTTAAATTTTACTTCCTTCAGTGGGAAATTGTTCTATAAAGGAATAGCTGTCCTCTTTCATGGGAGAAGTGTTCAAAACAAAACTTGTGAATACACACATGGGGTTCTTCTGGGTCTGTTATGCTTGTTCAAATGCAGGGGTAATCTCACACTGTCAGAAGAGTCCTTTGGAAGCTGCTTTCCACAAGTTTATTTCCCACTAAATTGGTTAAACTCAGCGCAGAGAAATCTCAGTCCAGAAATTAAGAGTCTGAGCAAGTGTGAGGGGCTGATTGGGCTTCCCACAGCAGACGGGAGCTGGTGAGAGCAGTCACAAGAGGGAGAGCTAATCTGGGAGCTGTGCTCAGCTCCCAGTCTCTGACCAGCTGTGGCAGTGATGCTGTTTGCAGCCTTGCACTGCAGAAGCGATTCCTTAGGGAAGCAGGACACTTCCTATGTTGTGGAGGTGCATGGCGAGTGTTTCATGGCACACTCCTGTTCCCCCATGGGCCCTGTGGCGTGCAAAGGGATGCCAAGACAGTGCTGCACAAAAGGAAACACCAGTGACTGTGGTCCCTGGGAAAGCAGGGGCACAGAGAATCATCAGAGATAAAAAAAATGGACCAAAGTTTTCTGAGCCTCATGCCTGCATTTGAGCCTTTAAGCCAAGCAGGCACAACCTGAATATAGTCAAGGAAGCTTCCTTCCCCTTTAAACACAGTTACAGTTTGAGGACAGGGAATGAACAGGGTAATCATTCTGCCATGCACTATCAGCTGTTATTGCCAGTAAGTCTTTGCTAACCGCTCTAATTCCTGAAATAGCTACAAGAAAATGGGGTCAGTAAAGTACCAATTGTTCATTTAAATTGCAGGGATGGAATCCAGACTGTAACAATATTTGCAGAAACAAGCTTCAAAGGAACACAGGTAGCAATAATTAATTCCCCATTTCCACCTTTTGTGCTGACTGACCTGGATGAAATAAAAATAACTGAAACATGAAAGAACAAATAACTGTTTCTTCAAAAGCACCTCAGATGAGGTAGACTGTGCCAGGAGAAGGAAGCAATTCTGCTTATTCTGCCCACATATGAGAAGCTGATTTTTTGCTTCATTTGTCTGAATCACATCCAGCTTGGATAATACTGAAGGAGTGTTTACTGGAGGAAGACTGTTGTGCCTACACATAACTCTTCCAAGAATGAAATAGAAATTAAAAACTGAAAGCAAACAAAGAGGCCTTTGTTGAGATGACACATCTGTACACAGGAAAGATTGGAAGATTCACCAAGCTATGTGGCAATACCATTCTTTTTTATTTGCTCATTCATGCAACTAGAGCCATGATATTTAATTCATCACTTAAAATGCTTTTACTTCACGCAAGTGATTTTCAGATGGTGACAGCTAATCCATTCCATGCTGGATAGCTTCATCACTGAGATTCACTGCAAGTTACATGATTTCTTATCTTGTTCTCAGGAAAGTGCATCAAAATTGTGCAGTTAATAGTAAAGAGGGACCTCAAGGACTCTTCAGTCTGCCAGGTACAGCAGTGGTTTGGAATCTTTACTCACTGAGAACCAACAGGAGATACCCTGAAGATGACTATAGAAGCTTTTTGGAATTGGTGGGATAACTCGCTACATGTGGAGAAAACCTGGACTACTCAGTGCAAACACTTTTATGACAGAAGCAGGAGTTCTATGCTGAAAAAGAAAATGATCAGCTCTTACACAACCCACAGAATACTCGTAATAGTAAGTGACTTACAGAAGTAGAAGGGCCATAAAATTTTGTTTTCCACCATGACTGCACCTCCTGAAAATGTTATAATTGAAAAAGCAGTGATCAGTAAGCAAGTGCCAAACAGTCATGAGGTACTGAACATTCATTTCATTTAGAAGTCCTTTGTTGTGGCTCCCTCTTTAGATTAATTTAACGTAGAAGCTGCATCAGTAACTGTGCCAGCATCAAAACTCTTGGGGGCTGAGACAATGCAAGGAGCCATTCCATCATGTCAGAGTTTGTTCTCTCTGGAAACTCTGGCCGCTAATTAGCTGCAACATTTCTGACAATGGACCATAGCTCACCAAGGTCCTTTCAAAGTGCCTGTTTTCTCAGAGTTAGTGTATTTCCGAGGCTTAAAGAAAAGTTACTCCTTTAACAGAGTCTCCATCTTGGCAGTAATTTTCTTATTTTGCACTGGCTGTATTTTTCAGGCATATGGTACAGTAAAGATTGGTATTAAAGAGATTATGGTGATGTTTAGGTCAGTATTTAATCTTGGAAACATTTTCTCTCAATTAGGGAGGTTAGCACATACTCTCAGACAGATTTTCAGTTGGAATACATCATAAAGTAGCATAACTGTAACTGATTACTTCAATTGAGATCATGTCTTTCACAAGAGTAAGCTGATTTGCACTAGCTGGTCTTATGTTATAAAAATTTGCTAATAGTCCTGTGTGCTCTGGAATTCACTAGGGTGCCTGGTACTTCATCCTCTTGTAATTCAGATCAGCATTCCCATCAACTTCAGTACAGTATATATTCTGGAAAGGGCACTGCCATGCTCAGTCTGGACAAACCTAGCATTTTAATGTCTACTTCCCCTTCCCCAGTGGAATACCATCTTTTCCTAGCATCCTTTGCATCTGGTCTCATAGGTGGATGCTGTGCAACTCTAATGCATTTGGAAATCTTTCCCTTAGATAGTGAGACTTCCTAACCTCTAGAAAGAAGTTTTAAAAACCACACAAATGATAAAAGAGTTACATATCCATTTCAAAACATCATCCTCCTTAAAGGATATTTTTAAATAATTGATTCTTCAAGAGCTGTCTGGTTTTGACCAATATTAAGAATCTACTCAAGAGGTTATGGATCCTTCTTTTCACAGAAGCTGTTCATTCTGGTGCTTAAGTTGCATTGACATTAGTGACACCTCCTACTTATTAAACGTAAGAGTTCTCCATTATCACTGCTTACAAACACTGTTGGAGTCAGGCACTTAGAGAAATTTAAAGCTTCATTCAAAATATGAATGCCAAAATCGCTGCTAAAAGACACTTTAATTCTTCCTTTAATTAAGGCAGAGTGATTCTCTCTTATGTTTTGTACTAAACACTCTGCTCAGGATTATCCCAGTAAAAAACACTTACCAGAGAGCTGCAAGATTTGAGTGACCTCACAAGGGAAGGCAAGCTGGGAGCTGAGGATGGCCACAACATGAGCAGGGCAGTGACCTAAGTGACTGGGTATGGCCCTGATGTGCCTGAGCTGGGCAGCCCAGGCAGAGCAGTGGCAGTGACAGCTTCTATCAGCAGCCCAGAAACCATAAGGGAAAGTAACACGTCAGGTCCACTGTCAACCCAGGAAACCTGAGCAACAATCGGGGAGCAGAACTGAAACAGGTACTCTTACAACTTTGAGCAGACCAAGACTGAAGGTCTGCACTTGAGGTTGCGTGGGGCTCCTGGACAATGAGCAGGCAGTGAGGATGGAGGAACCTGGTGAAGCCTCTTGTCAAGGGAGGGGATTGTCCCACTCTACTCTGCACTGGGACGGCATCACCTCGAGCCCTGTGTGCGGTTTTGCATTCAGCAATACAAGAAAGACACTGAAACGGTTAGAGACTGTCCCAAAGAGGGCAACAAAGATTGTGAAATGCCTTGAGGGGAAGCCATATGAGGAGAGGCTGAGGTCAGATGGTCTGTTCAGCATGGAGGAGACTGAGGGCAGACCTCATTGCAGTTACAACTTTGTCGTGACGGAAAGGGGAGGAGTAGGCACTGATCTCTTCTCCATGTGAGCAGTAACAGGACCTGAGAGAACAGCCTGAAGCTTTGTCAGGGGAGGTTTATGTTGAACATTAGAAAAAGGTTCTTCCCTCAGAGGGTGTTTGGGCACTGGAACAGCCTCCCCAGGGAAGTGGTCACAGCACAAAGCCTGACAGAGTTCAAGAAGCTTTTGGACAATGCTCTCAGGG
Source organism: Donacobius atricapilla (assembly GCA_013397315.1). Taxonomy (NCBI): domain Eukaryota; kingdom Metazoa; phylum Chordata; class Aves; order Passeriformes; family Mimidae; genus Donacobius; species Donacobius atricapilla. The sequence continues at coordinate 3,375,929 of WBMY01009458.1, forward strand.
ACATGGTGTGACTCTTGGGGATGGTTCTGTACAGGCCCAGGATCTGAGCTGAGAATATTCTGTGATTCTGTAATTAGAGATCATTGACATACACTGGACTCTAACAAAATGTGAAAGAATAGAGTTCTTAATTACAGCATGACCAATCACACAGTATGAACAACAGATTCAAATAAAACTTAGCAATTATTTCCTGTAGGCTGAAATACAGCTGAATAAAATGCCTGCTTAATAATTTAAAAAGATGGGAAAAATTAGTCTTGTTTGCAAACTGAAGAGCACAAAATTTTAAAGGGGTTAAATTAATCAAATAAATTATTAATTACAATTATCTCATCCATTAGAGTGGTGAATCTAAATGCACCAGCAAGCATCAGGGTCCTTTACATTGGTCCCAAGAGAGACATTTCAAAGTACAAGCACTGTCATATAGGGACTAGAAGAGAGGACGTCCTTCAATTGAATGTCTCACCCCCAGTTTTCCAAGATCAAACTACTCTTCTCCTTACCTGGCCTAGTAAATCATTGTTTTCTACAAGTGAGAATATTCCTTCAGTAAGAGTAACCATGAATCTTGCTTAGCAAGACCCTGCAACCCTGAGGTTAGGCACATTCTAGAAAGTGGAGGGTGGAAGGATGAGGGGAAGGACATTTTGGGCAAGATCCAAAGGGAACCAAGACTATTTGCTTCTTCTGTAGAGAATTTAAACTGAAAACATGCACTAACAGGGTAGGACATATGGATTGGTTTTGCCCTCAATTTTCTCTTTTGGAAGAGAAGGAACAAGCATTTAGTTTTGAAACACTGACTATGGGAAGTGGTAAGATGTTCCCCAGAAGCAGTAAGCCACCCAAGTCCTATGAAGACTGGATTCACAGGTTACTGGTTATCACCCCCTTCCCTGCCCCTATGTGTCCAATATATGCAGGTAGGTGGTGGGTTTGTACCTTGTGTCCATGGAAAGAGAGAGCACAGGTCTCAAAGTGGGCATTATGGCACTCGACCTGGAAAAACTTAGGTCAGCAGCTTAGAATTTCAATGACAGAGCAAGGATCAGAGTGTAGGTCCTACAAGTCACAATTCAGTGCCTGATTCACTGGACCACAACCCAGATTGTGTAAGAAAATGTCTTAAATATATGTAGAATGAAGATTTTACACATTACTCTATCAGGATCAGTAGGACAATTCTGCAGAACTATGTTCCACTAAAACTCAAAAGACTGATTAGAAGAAAAGTTTCAATAGTATATTTTTCTGATATCATTTATTATCCTGCACAGTTTGACATATTGTAGTATATTGCATCTATAAATCAGTTGCAGCAAATTATTTAATGATGCATTAACTGTGGAATTTCACATATATTACAGTTCTTTAGCCAATGTTGAATGCTTTTTCAAGCATTCAACAGCTTAATCCATCCCTGAAGTACTAAGCAGGCATATTCATTCATCATCAGGTTGCACATAGTTTTCTCTTTGCTCTTTTTATTTTATTAAAGCCCTCGATCTACAAGCATGACAATAAATAATTCCCCAGAGCCTTTTCTTCGCAACATTCCCACCACCATCCTCACACTTTTATTGGAAAAAACCTTCTCTTTTCATTCACTATTAGGTTCTTTCTGTCCTTTGGCACAGGTTAAGTCTGGCATTGATATGGACAACACTGTGGAGAACTCACAGATGACTCACCGGTTCCCAGGTGACAAAAGATAAAGAGAAGGTGGAGTTACTGAATGGCTTTTTTGCTTCAGTCTTTACTGTTAAGACCAGCCCTGAGGAATCCCAAACCCTAGAGGCAAGAGAGAAGGTCTGCAGAAAAGAAGAGCTGCCCCTTGTCAAGGAGGATTTGTCTAGAGATCATATAGAAAAAACTGGATACCCACAAACTCAAGGGTCCTCAACAAGTTCCTCCATTTGGGGAAAATCCTTACAACCTTTAGCTGTTAGAATCACCTTTCCAAGCATCTTCCATTTCCACCAGGTCCTGCATAAAACCACTTCAGATCCTGGAAAGCAATGTGGAGAGTGATGATTGATCTTTCTTCTGCCACTTGTCACTGCTAGCACAGGAAGAGAGAATAACTCGCTTGTGGCTGTTCTTCTTGGCAATTGTATTTCCTCTCCATTCACCTACAGAGATAAATCCTACCATGGCAGAACATAGCCTTAAGGAAACTCAGTATGGAATGTTAACATTATATTATATTTCATTATATAACATTGGTTTCTAAGGATCCTCCCCTTCAGTTGGTACCTCTTTTACTACAATACTAGTTCTAAATTTGCCATGTGCTTTTTCTTCTGCCAATTCTTTATGTCCTCACTCTGGTGGTAATTTATGCAGATCCTGCCAGTTCAATCTTCATTATGCAGAGTAACAATGGCATGAGGATCACAAGTTGGATCATGTTGCTTTTTTTTTTCTGCTTTAGAAATGGAACACAAATGTCTGAGGCATTATTCTTGGGCCTGGATACCCTTCTTATAAAAAACCTCAGGATACTGTTTGATAAATGGGAGCATTTTGGAAAATCAGTGTGGTTTCTAGGAGGGGAAAAATGGGCTAGAGCTCTAGAGAAAATAAGGAAAGCAAAAGCTTGTAATTCAACAGGGAGAAAAGGTCACCCCAGCTGCCTTCCTAACAACCACTGTAGAAAGAAGGCAGAGGGGACAAGGCCTGATTTCTTAAAACACTCCCTTTTCAGTGGAGCCAGGAGGATGTCTCCAGCCAGGGCATTATCCTAGCAGGATGTCTCCAGCCGGCATGTGAGACTGAGCTGAGTTGCAGCTGCAGATTTCTCGTGTCACCTGTGCAGCGCACGCAACCATGTGAGAAGGGTCAGAAAGAGACTTTATAGGAAGGGAAAGTGACTCATCGGCTCCCTAAAGCCACAAACTCACAAGTACCAAGATGTGTGCATGCAAACAGGATTTTAAGTAGTCTGGCACTAAGAGACTGAGAGACATGAGAGTGGTCATCACTCTCACAGAGAATGAGGAACAATGGCTATCCAGTCCACCTTAACATCTTAGGATGATGACCAATGGTTGGATTTTGATAGGCTTTTTTTTTACCCTGCAGGAGCTTGCAGTGATTCCAGTATGAAAACATCTCACCTTTTTTGCTCATATAAACAATCCAGAAAATTTCTCAAGACAAAATATTTCTGAAGGAGATAGTTACCCTCTTATTGCTCTCAGATGCACATACTTTAATGAGTAATATCCGAGAGATCAGAGCTTTGTGCTGAAAACAAAGCAAGTGACAGCATTGCTTTTGGAGCCCCCCAAATCCTCCTGATACTCAGGTACTTTCCTAAAGGTCAACAGAAAATAGTTCAAGGATCACAGTTTAGAATCAGTCAAAACTATTAGTTGAACTGCTTTTAGGTAAATTATTCTTCCTGCCTCATGAAGGATTATGTTTTGCACCTTTCCAGGTGCTCTTGTCTTATCCAACGGTGTAATCTCTAACCTGAGAATCTGGGTATTCATCTCAGCTACATATATTTTCCAGTGTGTCACTGAACTGGTAATCCATCTCCTCCTTTCCTCATCACCGGGTATGGAACATTTAATAATTGACATTTATACAGTCAGTATTAAATCATGTTGACAGAACTCTTCATTTATTGGTCTCAAGACAATCCTTTTCTCTCCCTCCCAGTGGAAGGAGAAGAGGAGTAAGGAGTGGGAAGTCAATCTCTACCTCCGAGAGTATGTGATTTTCCAGTGAGAGGGTGGAAGAAAGGGGGAGAGCTGTTGTAGTCTTGAATAGAGCCTCAAAAAACAAGTGATAGCGGAGTCCTGGTCCAGCCTCAGTGAGCACAAGGCACCACTTGCATCCAGTTCAGTGCCACAACTTACTTCCTCTAGCCAAGGGTCAGCAAATTCAGGGCTGACTCAGACCTTTCCCCGATATGCATAGATCCACAAAGACTTTGTTCACAGGCAACAAGATAAAGAGCAGAGCTGAGCAGGAAAGAATGGAAAACAAGAGCTGAAATTAGGGTCTTGGCTCATTTTCTGAACCTCCTGCTCACGGACTGTAGTGTGCCAGGCCTGAGAGCTCCAGCTCATGTCACAGAATGGGTCAGGGTGGAAGGGACTGCAGCAGGTCATCTGCTCCAACTTCCCTGCTCAAGAAGGGTCATCCCAGAGCACATTGCACAGGACTGTGTCCCTCCACCACTGTGCCTGCTCTGTCCTCTGTCCCCGTTCAGGACCAGGGACATCCCATCGTTCCTGTGCTGGCAGGGGCACTGGCTCACATCTCATTAGCTGAATAAGGTCAGCTCCTTTCTCCTCAGTTACAGTTGTGCAGACTGCCTAGCTATTTCTATTGTTGTCTCTTTGTCCCTCTGTGATCTCTCCGGACTGAGAAGTAAATTATTTTCACTGCCCACATAAGTTCTGCCTTCCCGATTCTCCCTTTCCCTCACAAGCCTGTGTTCTCCTTGTGCTTGGCATATGAAGTAAATATCTTCTAGGCGGGGCTGGCATCATGCCCTGCACCCAAGGCATCTCCTCTGTCCTGTCTGGGAAGTAGGTGCCTAAACCATGCACCTCCTGTCTCTCTACAGGCACAAGTGCATCATCACCTTCTAAATGGAGAAGTTCATGGAACAGTTCTAAAAATGGCAGTGTGTCTAAAAGCAGAAGTTGTTGGGCACCCATCTGGCATTTACACCTGGTTAGTTCTGGAAGTCAGTTTTGAATGTTCCCTGGTGGATCATTCCCTTTTTATGTTCTCTGTTTGCTGAAAGCCACTGAGATTATTATTGGGAAATTTACCATTTGAGTCATCTCCTTCCCTGACAAAATTGGCTTTATAGTTTCTCAAACAGGAGGATTTATTTTCCCTCAAAATAAATATTGATAAACTTATTTCAGTCAATATTTACTATTTGGTTATGGGAAGAAGCAAAAAAAGTCTAGCCCAAAGTTTAATAGAGTTTGATGTCTTTTTTTTTGTCTACACTACAAACACAATATCATACTGCTGTCTTGGCAGAAGCAAAATTCGTTTTTATTCATATTACTGAAGCACTATGGGGCACTTTGTAGTAGGAGAATGATAGAAGCCTGAGGCTTGTGCACCAGTCACATTTTTTACAGCCAGCAGCTTTGTGTTGGTTTCAGTTATTTGGGGGGAATACTGAGGTGTGAGTTAAATGTGACCTGTCACTTCTGTTCTAAAAGGCTGCATCTCCATAACATCTCCATAACACAGAGGGTCTCCTCTTATTCCAGAAGTAGATGTTTCACAAGCATCCTAAACACCACAGTGCTCACTTATGGAGCTCTTCATTGTGCTGTGTGAAAACATGTGCACTAATTTGACCTGGCATAAATTCATAATTCCTGACACCTAGAAAATGAACATATTACCTTATTAAATGTTGCTCACTCACAAATACACAGACCAGCTGTTTCTTCCCTCCATTATTGAACTGTAGCAAGCACCTTCTAGAGGAAAATTAAAAGTAATGATTACAATCAATTTAAAAAATTCAATTTAAATTCTGCTACTGGGGAACCACAACATATTTTTAAAATGTTGTCTTGTGTTCTTTTTAAAGTTCCCACACGTTACATTGGCTCCCCAATAGATAAAATACCTTCCTTCAAAAACACAGGTTTGTTTACTTTGGAGAATGTGCATACATCTAAGCAGAAATAGAAAAACTGACTGAAGAAATACGGGACACCAGGTGAGTGAAACAAAAGATATTCTGGTCTTTGGCGTGTGTGTGTCACACATGCACACACCCTCCCTTTCCTGTCCCTGAGGGGCAATGTCATTTGTCCTAAGATAAAAACACCAGGTGTGTATTAATTATGCTCACATAATTAATGCTTCCAGAGATGGGGGAGTCGAGATGTTTGTGATTGCATGGGTGCACATTGGCCTGCAAAAGGGTATAAAAACCTGATGGGCCAGTGGGATAAAGTGGTCTCTCCAGGCTGTGAGTAAAAGCACTAAGAGCTGGTCAAATACAGAGATGAAATTCCAAAATAGCTCCACAGCTGCTTTGCTGCTTTTCAATTGTGATTTCTGCAAGGCCTAAGATTGTAAACCTGTAATTGATTAGCTGTTATTTAGATACTGTATTATCAATATTTAGATACTGTATTAGCAATACATCTTCTCCTAATCATCCCTGTAATCACTGTGTCCTACTTGTCCCACCTGGCTGAACCCCTTCTCCTGACTACTCTGCTACACACTTCTCTTCCTAAAATAATCTGAAACTGTAGTGAAATATAAAACCAACCATTTCCTCAGGCAGAGAATGATGACTAAACTCCCCACAGGATGGCTGAAATTCAGCCATCCCATACACCTATCTCAGGGCTCTGATCAAGTCATAAGAGAATTTGAAATAAACAGTTTCAACCAATATCAAGAAATTACACTCCTTTGCCAGTTCTAGCAATTTTTCACAATTCAACATGGAATACTTCCTGCACATGAAATACTTTACCTGTGGCTTGCATTGAATGCACCCAAAGAATATTTTCAGTGCAAGCAGGGAATAAAAATTACTGCTTTGCAGGGTTATTGATGCAGACAGGCAGCAGGTGTCAATCCTGCCCACACACGCCATTTTTTCTTCTTGCTTTGTAAAGTATGGATTTTTAGTGGATACTTTTCCTTTGTATTTTAGCAACTTTGACTGTAGAAAGCAAGATACCATGTCCTGATAAATATGCACTTTGCAAGAGCATAGAACCTGGCAGAACAAACCACTAGCATTGGAGCCAGCATGCAAATCTTGATCTACAACCGTCAATGCTTTCCATCAAGTGGCAGTTCTGATGAGGTGAGCCAGACCTACCTCTGTTTGTTGCTCTCATTTCAACACATCCTTCCTTCTCCTTTGCAACTTTCCTTCTGTGCAGGTGTATTTGTCAATGTGCTTTCACTAAGATTTGTGTTCCAGCTACCTACTTGGTGTCTATCACACAGTGATTGTTGCTGGTCCAAACATAACATCTTTTTCTGGGTGCTGTTCTCCCACTCGTTTGGCTTTCGGTGACCTTGGCTTCATTGGTATTCAGTCAGTGTCAGAGATGGGCTTGCTTCAGCTGCCTGGGCCTCAGTGAGCAGGTGGAGAAATGACCGGCTGAAAATGAGTTGTTAAGACCAGTACAGCAAAAAGATTGATGCAATTAATTTTTCATTAGGTACAGTGTCTGTGGATTGTAATCAGCTTGGATTGTTCTTCCTCTGAGGCACAAATAAAATGCAAATGGTTTTTGAATGAAAGGAAACGTTCTTTATGAGGCACTGTGCTATTCAGAGCTGCAAAATGGCTTGAAATAAATGGGGATTATGAGGAATGTTTTATGAATCCACCTAGGAGAACTTAATATTAAGTTTCATATGGGAAAACCACAGGTGAGTTTCCCATCAGATGAATATATTACTGCTCAAGCAACTGGAAACAAGAAAGAGCCAAAGGCTTTAAGCCTTATTTAATACTACTGATACCTAGCTCTTCCCAGGAGGAGATGTCAATGCTCTTCACAGCAAAAGTACATGTCTTACAGATGGGTTAAAATTAAGTGTCTTTCCCAAGCCCCCCTCTCATCCCATATAGCAAGGAGTAGAATGTATGTGTTCTGTGCCCTGTCTAGTGCTTTACCCCTTGGTGACACTTTTGATCACAGCAACAATCAGTGCAGCTCTGAACCAGCCCGTTCACACTGTAAAGCATTCAGGTGTACAGAACTCTTGTATTGTGAAGTTCTTCAGAAGCCTGGCCACAGAGTCTTAACAGGAACATGCTCTAAGGAATAGGATGGTAGATCTGGAAACAAAATAAAAATCAATTCTTCATTTGCCCCAAAACAGAATGAGAGGCACATGTTGGTAGGAAAAATGGATCATTTCCTCACAAGCGCATGCAGGATGAAGAGGAAGGTATTGGGAGGGAATACAATCAGATTTTATTGCCTGCAAAACATGAATGGGTTTGTTGTCAAAGGGATTGCCAGCACAGCCAAGGCAAGGGTTTTGCTAGATTTCCACTATATTTTGTGCAGTCAGTCCATCCTTCTGGGTATTGTGATAACATAAGCACATTTTAAGACTTTAAAGGCCTCATAAACTACTGGATAAAAGGCTGAAGTGACCACCCACCTACAGCAGTCAGTAAGGCATAGCATTTCTGATCCTCTGGTATAGGAAGTTCTAACAGTGCCACTCTCTCTTCAGTGAAGTGACTGGCTCCCATAAATTCTGCACAGGCACATGTGTTTAAAATCATCAATCAAATCCTGGTGATACCAGTGAGCCATAAAACTTCATTCACAGCTTGGGGACAGTGTTCTTCTGTTGCTTTCTAAGAATTAAGCTAGACTGTCAGGCTAGGAGATGAAGACTCTGACAGCTACATGCACCAACAACTCCTGCTGGAGAAGCCCAAGTTGTGTGTGCCATTGCTCAGGTCAGGGGAGGTTGTTACTGTTGGGCACTAATGGAGAGGTCTGCTCCACTGAAGTCAGTGTTTATTCTGTTGACATGCTTCACAGAAAGGCTACACCAAAGATGACTGACTTGGGGAAATCCCAGCACAATTTTTGCCTTACTTTCATTTTAAAGCGCTGCTGTTTGGCTTCACAGTGCAAATTAGTTTAAGCCTGATTAATTCCAGATGATTGTGGCAGAAGCTAACCACGTATCCAAAACCTGATGTTTGTGTTTCCGAAAAAAGAAGAAACATTTAAATCCATGAGTATGATCCAATACTGTTCTATTTTTATTTGCATTCTCAAGCTCTAACAAAAATGGGTGAATATCAGCTGATACCAGTAAACACAATTCCATGAGACCTTAATGCGACCTTTGAAAGGTCTCACTCACCAGATTTATCTGGGCTCAGTGTCAGCTTTACACAGCTCTTGCCAATGTTTAAACACCATCCAGGAACTGAATTATATCAAGGACATTTTAGCCCCAATGAAGACCTCTTCTGGCTTGGAACCTTTGCAAGTCAACACATTAACACATATTAAAACACCTTAAAAATTGTGAGTATCTAAGCACCGTATTTTCAAATTTCATTTGGCTTTTACAGTACACATTTTCTAATACTCCGAGGAACATCACATTCAACAAATAAAAACTATTTAATGTCTTGCAAAAAATGTGCATGCCAAAGTCAGTTTGCTGCTAAAAAGGATGCATTTATTGTGCAGATTAGAAATGGAGATGAACAATCAGAATCTGGATTTCTTGGTGTTTTAAAACAAAATTGAACACCGACTTTTTTATTATACTATTGCAGAATTTGTGGTGTTTTTCTAAATAGGAAGAAATGAACACCCCGGAGAGAATAGAGGCAATATGAACCAAATTAAAAACTTAGTAATTGGGAAATTTGAAAGAAAGACTGTCAGTCAGTGTAGGTCATGTCAGGGCTGTGAAGTGTAACATAGTTCCACTTCTGCCCCACAAAACCATCAGTCTATCAGCAAGGCCATTTTTTTCCCCAAAAAAATCTCTAACCTCATCTGAACTCTTTCCTTTCAGTCTCCTCCTTTTCTTTTAAGCTCTCACTTTCTCCTTCAAAATCTCATTTAATTAGTTTATGGCCTTAGCTGGAGACACTTAGAATAGTTTTTTTCTTGATCTACATTTTCATGATAGACTGCTTAGAAAAAGGACTCTTTTATCAATCCTTCTTTGCTCAATATCAACCCAGAGCAAACATGTCAATATACATAAGAGTCACAGATCTGAAGGGCTGAACAGTTACAGGCTAGCAGCCTTTCACAACAGGGAGAATATTTTGAGTGGAATTTCCTGCAGATCAGAAAATCCTTGTGTCATTGCAACAATTTTTGGTTTCACAAGATATAAAGCAAATATTTCATATTCATATGTGTTTGATTTTAAAGGAAACAGCATGTTGAAAGAAACAAATCATCCTGGGCCTGCCACTTAGCAATTTTTGCAGTTTAGATGGAAATTTCCAGATTGACTGTATGTAAAATGATGTTAAATGATGGCATGAGTGTTTGTTTAGTTTGAAGGATCTAACTGCAAAAGAAGTATCTGTGACATTTATTCCTCTCCATAACGCAAAAAACTCCACTTGTTTTGGGGTTGGTTTTTTTTTTTGGAGAACGACCAGTAGCAGAAGTACAAGCATAAGACCAAAGCAAGATGAAAGTAGTATTTCCCAGGTACATTAAAGCTTACAGTAATCCAAGACACAAGGCCCCGTGAATGGGATGTGGTGATGTGATTAGCACTCTCCAGTGGGTTTTTTTTTATTTTTCTTTAATTTATTCAGTCAGTTTTTGAACCTTTGCAAGCTCTTAGCACCCACACCATCCAATGGCAACAAGTTCTACAGATTAGGTGCTTGTTGTATTAGAAAGCATTTTCTTAGATTTCCTTCAAACCTGTTCATCCATTACATTGCTCCTCTTACAAAACCTGTCTTGTTCCACTGATCAGACTGGAGACCTTTTCCTGTGTACCAGATTTCAGAGGCTGGTATACCATGACCAAAAACCCACAAGCTTCAAGTCAATGCTGAGCTTCTGCTACATGCCTGGGCTCTTGATATAAGCTCGTATTACAGGCATTTCTGATGGGGGGTGGCAAATTTGTTCTCAGATGACAATTTGCCAACAGATGTTCCTGAAACACACAGAATACATTGAAGTGTCTTAACCTGATCTATGTCTGCAGCATAAAGCACGAAGAGAAATGATGCTGTTTGTGTGACAGCCAATTGCTGGCAGCTTTAATGGTGAACATCTACATTAATATTTCTACTTTACTGCTTTGTGTATATTTGTGGCCCTCAAAAGCAATAAAAGGAAAATTAAGCCCTCAATGTCACAACCCATAAACTAATTTTGCTAACTAAGAGCAGAAAAGGAGGAGTTCAAAAGGAGCAGAATTTCTCTTTCAATTGCTAGGAAGCAGCCACGTGGTATTACCCTGACCTTTCCTTAGCCATTTGTTCCTCTCTGCTTCTCCCTTGGATGTGTTTCTGTGTCACTTAGCAGTTGCATAAATAATGTCAAGAGGCTTCTTGTGATCGAAAGCTGCAGTGAGCCATGAGACATTCCAGCTTTAATTAGGTACACAAACTAAACCCTGCAGTAATATGTCTGGGGTACCATGAATGTCACAGTCACAAGTCCTTTCTTGGTGAGGGCAAAACATTGTTAGAAGGCATAACAAAAGCTACTATTCATTCCAGATGCAACTTTTGCTTTCAGGTGTTCTGTTTCAATTGACAGATATCCATTCTGTTGAACAAGGAGCTCAGGGTATTCCTCTCTTCATCCTGCCTTTGCTCACCTGCCAGTTTTTAAGGCTGGGTTTTTCTGGGAGGATATGGTGAGCAATGATCACAACCAGCAGAGGTACTATCTTGAGGCAAATGTAACTATCTGAACAGCTTAGGCAGCACTCCTGATGTAGGAAATACTTTGGAAGAATTTCTGGCTTCCTGAATAATTAAGAGATGGTCCAAGGTTCTTTGAAGCTTGAGGATATTTTAAGCTATGCTGTATGTAATGTGCTCAGCAAGGCTACGCTCTGCTCTCAATGAAACAGTGAGCTCGATTCATCCTGTGTTCAGTTATTGCAGATGACAGCTGGTTTTGAAAGCATGGCTCTACGGCATGGCTTCTAAAGAAGCACATCTTTAGCAGACCAGGGATTAGGGGTACAAAAAACAATTTTGACTGTCACGTGCCGGGCAGGCCACAGGCCAAACTGTTCTGAAGACAATCTATCAGAAAGCAATGATGCAAGTGAGGACAATCCAAATGCTTTCACAAAATATCTAGTTCTTTAAAATGTGCCTGTAGAAAAAATTATTTCATAGGTATGGTTAACACTAGCACAAATCTAATCGTCCCCAGTAGAAGCAGTTGAAAAACAATTTCCCTAAGCACTTTCATAACCACTGATAACCATTGAATTTGCAAGCTACAATATTTTAGAGCTAGTTAAAGGCACAGCATTTGTGGCTTCCTTGAAAGGCGCCTTTTTTTTTTTACTTGAAAAAGTAAAATAATAAACACTTATATCAGTGTTTATTACAGATATTTAAATATCTTGACAGGTTTAGGTGAATTGAATTGAGACCTCATGACTCACCTTAAATGTTTCTTATCAGCCAGGTTTAATTTAAATTTATCTTTTGTGGTTTGACCAGTCATTCATTCCTGCAGTTGAGATAGATGAAGTTACAACTTTTTCCCTTCATTTTCCTAACCAATTGGTCTCAACTGTGTGTACCAGCTAAGTTTTCTGTACAAGTTTTCTATACAGAGAATGTCTGTCCAGGTCTGCTCCTCTGGAACTTGTCAGAGTCTTTAGTGCTGCATAAAAAGGATGCAGGAGGGCCAGGGCATAAGGTAGGGAAGGAGGATGTACAACTTTCACTGTGGTGTGAATCAGACCACAAGACAATAGGTTATAAAATATATTTTTCAGAGGGGAAGTTTAGAAATAATCTAAACAGTACAGCTGCACATATCAGTGGGTTTCAGTGAAACAGGCAGCTGAAGATACTCCTGTTGAAATAGTTTGGAGGAGGGAAGGCAAAGGTTTTTTTGATAGATGACAAAAGCACTACATGAATTGATTATTCAGTATTTGGAAAGCAACCATCTTTTAATAAAGTATCAGAATGTAAGCACTTCTTGTTTTCTTCCTTTGCAGAAAGTTCAAAAGTTTAATCTGATTTTGAAATTTTCTCTGAGCTCATTGAACAGATACACAGTATAATAACCTAGCTATGCCTTCTCTGTTGAAGTACAAACATAATTTACTGTACAGTGCAGTCTCAAAAGCTGACCAATTCTAGCAAATTTCCTACCTCTTCCATATTTTATATTAAAGGATATTCTGATGTAGCAAGTCAATTCAAACATGTACAACTAAACATATGCCAAACATTAAGCATTTATCTAGGTCCAGTACAATCAGTGCTATACTTGGGTTTCAGGATATAATCAAAATCTCTGATTTGACTAGAAAGAAAAATGTCTGTCCTTTAACAGGACTTCTTTTTCTTTAGTACAAGATCTGCTTGAAAATTAATATGGATTTGTACACAACCAAGTAACAGGGCCTGCATCTTAATCTCAGTGAGACAACAGTGTTTGGGATAAAGGTGTGCTAAGGGAATTTCCGTGTGGCACCCGAGGTCTGAGGTGCTTTTCTCAGCTTTGGCTGTGGCAAAGCTGCACTCTAGTGGAACTGAGGCAGAAACGCGCCATGGGTCACACCTCCTCAGCCCCTTTGCTTCACTACAGTCGTGCCGAGGGATTTGGTGTGTCCGGAGGTCCCTTGTGAAATACTCTAACCTGAGACCATCCCAAACAGCAGACCTGATGTATAATTAGGAGAGAATCCGTTTGTACCATGTGGCTGCTCACCTCAGTGAGTTACAGAACAAATGCCTTCACCAGCTACGCTGTGCAGCCCCTATATCTCCATGGGGAGCAACATCATTAAACCTCCAGAACATCTGGGGTTGTCAAGATTATGGACCGGGTATTTTCCCAAAGTATTTCATCTCTGCAGACCCCACTGTTTTTAGTGACCACAAGTGTCATATATTTAAAATTTTCAGAGATTTCAAGTGCCTTAATCAGACATGTGTTCCTTATAATATGTCCCAAGAGCATCAGACCTTGAGGCTGCTTAAATCAGTGTTGATACACATAAGTCAAGTAGTAGAGCCAAAGCTGGAGTTATTGCCAGTAAGTGAGTTAAAGTGAGGCTAGGATCAGTCCCTGTTGTTTGAAGAATACAAGATGTGCCTTGGAAAATGTCCAAACCTCATCTGACAGGAAAATGGATTAGAACTAAAGGGCTTTTGGTTGCTACATAGCAGTCAATAACAACTAGAAGGAGCCCTTTGTGTTGTATTAATTTCAATTGTGTGAACTATATGTTCTGAACTAAAGTCATAGATGAAAAAAAAAAGCATAAGAAAAACTAATGCAACCACACAAACAACAAAACAACACAGGAATTAGTGCGTAGTTATTAAAAAATACAGGAGGGAATATATTTGGTGGCTGAATATTATATACATTGAAATCAATTTGGCTTTACAAGCACAGATATCACGGTAAGTTTTGCTGCCATCTTCTGTTACAGGGCCAGTATGGACACAGCCAGCAGGTCTGGACTCTGCTGGCTCTTCCCTCACCTCAGGGAAGAGGTGAGGATGCCAAAGAATCTGCAGCTCACAGATTAAAGAGGCGTTTGTGGACACTTCTACTCAGTGGAAATTAACTTTCTTTCTTATTCCAAAACAAATGCAAAATTTCAGTAGGATTTGCCAATATCCTTGGCATGAGAAGTAGAATTGAGGGAAAGTTTCTTTCTGGTGTTTTTAAAATGAAGTACTTAAAAACTTTCTGACGTAAATTTTGGGCTACCCGTAATCCTAATTTCATTTTTGGTGATTGAAAAAAAATAATATGGACAAAATATGTGAATCAGAAATGATTGTGTGAGCACTTGCTCTACAGAAGTACTCATTCTAAGAGCTCTGGAGTTTGTGGTCTATGCTGTGTCTCTGTTGCTGGTAGGCCCTCATCCCTTAGATGAAAGGTGCATCAGCTAGGTCATGATTACATCTCAGATATACCCTTGCTGTGTGCACAGCAGCAGGCTTTTGAATCTTTCCTGCTATCTGTGTGTGCAGCACCATGAACCTGGTTTGATGATCTAGAATTCACACTAGTACTGCCAATAACAAAGAAACATTCTCTGAATATCAAGTCCACATTTTGTGCTGAACATTTTAGCCTGCACACTGAATTGCAGATTTTGTGATAGAGGCAGCACTTCAAGATGCTAGTTTCAAAAATACAAAGATAGTTTAAAAGCTGTTCACAGCTGATTTAGGGAAAAGAAGAAAAAAAAAAAAAAAAAAGATGCACAAGGGACTGTATTTCCATGATAGCTGTGCCTTCATCTTGACTGTCAGTGATGTGATTCTGTCACAGGCTTTCTTTGCAAAACATCAAAATACCTCCCTTTGCAGGGGTAATGTTAGCTATCTCTTTTTGAAATGGCATCAAGGGAATGTGCTTTTCTAACTTCAGTTTCCAAAATGAGAAGCTAAGGTTTGAGCTCTTTTTCTTGCACTAAAGAACCCAACTGACTTAATATCTTCTGTTTCAGAGAACACTCTCCTTTTGTGCTTAATATACCACAGTCGCCATCATTACCATTTAAAAAATAAATTAAAAACAAAACAAAACAAACAAAAAAGAAAACCCCAAAAGACACAACAAATTTCTTTTTTTCCAGTCATCATAAAGCTGTAGCCCATACATCATCAGTCAGGTGCATGAATAAAACATTATGAAGCAATTCTTCTTCTGCCTTGTCCTGTTTCAGTCCCTATTCAAGTCATTGGCTTCAGGCAATAATTTGTCAGTGCAGGTGTGCCATGTTTTCTGGTGATTGCAGAAGCTGGAAAAGTGACTTGGAATGAAGGAGGGTGGAAATTCTAAGGCTGTAACAGCACTGGGCCTGAAGGTAGGGCTGTGGGCTGACAGGGACCATCATCTTACAGCCATGCCCATAGAAAGAGATTTTTGCCTCCAGAGAATTGAGGAGAGTTATTTTAGAAACGGATTGAAACACACTAATGTATTTAATAAAGGCAATTATGGTTAAGGATTAAGGATGTGTTTCATCCTTGTCTGTCTTATGCTCCTCTAAATATGGGCAATTCCACTACCCTCTCACACTGTCATCCCATGGTTAAGTCGTGAGGCAGAGAAAGGATTGGACCTGGCCCAATAAAAGCAACACCCTATTCAAATCTATCTGTCTTAACAAGACCATAAATTCACAGTCCAAAGTAGAAAGCTGTCCACCTCTGAGGTTCCTGGAAGAAACCTCAAGAAGGATATCAATGATTCTCCAGGTGCTGACACTCCTAAATCTCCCCATTGCTCATTTGCTTTAAAATCTGGCATCAGCACACTTCGAATCAGGCTTTTAAATTCTACTTTAATGCTTTTGTTGAGAGCTTTGAGCAGGAGATATTGCCTCTTGCAAGAAGGAAAATGTTGAAATAAAATAGAAGGAGGAATAGAGGGAGAATATAAAATGATATTCAGATTTAAATAAAGCCTATTTTGCAGATGCTAGGGTTAAGGTGCTCAACAATCAATACAGCTGACGTTTTACTCTAATTGTCATCCTTGTTGCTCTTTCCTATCAAGCCCACATGCTATAAGAAGCAGTGAAGGGACAATTTCATATCTACTAATTATTATCATGATGTTATTAATTTAGACTAAGGATAATAATAAGATTGGGTGTGTGTAGAAAGAATTCATTATGAAATTAATTGCACTGATTAGGGTCAACACATAAGATAAGGTTTATAAAGCATTTTAGAAACAATTAGTTTTGATGGCTATTTGGCATCCTAAGACATGTAAATCTAGAGTATGCATTTTACATTTCTTCCCCCCCATTCATATGCTAAGTCCTCTGATAAATGCAGCTTGTTCAAAAGAAAATTGAAATCAGTGGATTGAAGCAAAGCTGGATAATGAGGTATTATTGATATATTCTATAAATGCTTCAATTATTCCTGCCTTCGGGTTTGAAATTATTTCAAAGAAACAAAGAAATATATTAAAAATGGCTTTTTACAAAGTCAGTTTTAATGTCTCCATTGCATTTGTGGTTGTTGTCTTTTCCCCTTAATAGATATAGAAATGGCTTGATTATAGTTATCTTTCTGAATAAACTGTTGCTTTTGCAATTCCTTTCTCTTGACTCTCAAGGGCTCTCTCACAGAATGGTGGCCCTCAGTTATGTGAAGCACCTGTTCCCAATTCATCTCTGTAAATGAAACTTAACACGGCTTTGACTCCCTGCATCCTAAATGCCCTTTCTTCTTTCTTTCTCCTGAATTCTTAAAGAAAACAACTGACAGAAGGAGCTAGCAGAAACATCCTTTAAACCAAAGAGTGATTGTGCATTCAGGATGCTCTTTACCATAAAGGTCTGCAGTTGTCTACATTCCTCCCTAATCCAGT
Organism: Donacobius atricapilla; assembly: GCA_013397315.1. Classification (NCBI taxonomy): domain Eukaryota; kingdom Metazoa; phylum Chordata; class Aves; order Passeriformes; family Mimidae; genus Donacobius; species Donacobius atricapilla. The sequence continues at coordinate 3,393,010 of WBMY01009458.1, forward strand.
TGATTTTTGGCATTTGATTTCAATGTGGCCATCCTTGGTCCATCCTGACAGCTTTCATAGATCTCGTCCTAACTACAGGCTGTTCACACCTAAGAGACAGTTTAGCTAAACTTAACCGCTTCTGATCAAACAGAGCTCTGATCCTTGCTGCCACAACAGGCGGGCGCTCAGAGGTTCATCAGTGTAGCTGCCCTGAAAGCAGGCATATCCATTTAGATCTTGCTCATCTCCCTTTCTCACTGTCCAGTCACGCAGAGTGACCATGGAAGCTACCAGTACCTCTATACAACAAATGAGAAGTTCTCGGGCGTATTTTTTTTTCCTCAAGAAGCAACTGCCATTATCCATAACTTTGCCCGTGGAGAAACTGAGGCCCTGAGGTGCGTGACTAATGTACCCAGAAGACCAAAGTGCTGCTGGCATCCAGCCTGTTTCTCCAGAGCCCTGGCACAGAAAGGACATTAGGGAGCTGTGGGTACACAAGCACAGCATATACAGCTTCCTGGATTCAAATCCCTGAGAAACACAGGAGGGTGCAATTAGGAACGGAACCAGAGCTTACTGAAGTCAGTGGAAATCTTTCCAATTATTTCAACAGGTATCTGGCACCAGCCCCTGATGAATCCTCTGGGGCTGGCTGTTGTCTGCTCTGCATGGCTCTTTAACAACAAAACTCATGGTGAGCATGCAACTCCTCAGCTGGCAGGTTTGCAGGGATCTGTGCTTATCTTTCCATTGCAAGCAGCAGCTAACAGAGAGAGAAAATGGGGAAAATGAAAAAGAGGAGAGATCAGCCGCAGCAAGTCACAAGAGCAAGCAGCTTACAGGGGTGGCAAGACCCCTTGTTCACTTTTGCCTGTCCCCCAGGAGCTTGGCAGAAAGCTGACAGCTCTGTGGACGTCAGTAGGGCAAACACCATTTTCCCGCTATATTCTATTGCAAAAGTAGCTAGATACTGTGATTGATCGATGCTCCTGGAGAGTCAATACTCAGATCACATGCAGTAAATCCCACGAGCAACACCAAAACTTCACTGACTATGTCTCAGCACACTGCCAAATTGTCCTTCCCCTCCCACACCAGAAACCCACCAATCTGATGGAGCTGATGTGAGTGACATCAGCACTAGAAGTTGGCTCATTTCAGTCTCTGAGACATCATCACTGGACATACAGCTCCAAGGGAATGGTCTTGAAAAAACAGCACATTCTTTAAAAGAGAATATAGCACAGGCAGGAATTTTGGAGAGCTGCAGTAATGCAGTACAATATTCCAGGTGACATGCCACTCAATGCCCTGCAAGCTAGACTATTTCATTAGAAACAAAAGAAAGGGGAAAAAAAAAAAAAGAAAAAGAAAAGAAAAGAAAAGAAAAGAAAAGAAAAGAAAAGAAAAGAAAAGAAAAGAAAAGAAAAGAAAAGAAAAGAAAAGAAAAGAAAAGAAAAGAAAAGAAAAGAAAGGAAAGAAAAGAAAAGAAAAGAATCACCAGATGATACAACAATAGGCAGTCCCACCACTCAATGCCAAGTAATAAAAATCAATTGTATGATCAATAGGCTTTTCTGTCCACAGGGCTTTGAAGATTCTGCTGTCATGCTCTCTGCTATAATTAGCACTTGATGAACTTGTTTGATGACTGTGAAATTGCATTCCTATAGAGACAATGCACATCTGGAATAACAGCATTCAATTCAGGGGTCGATGGAGTCTCACACCATTAAACACAGAACTTTAAATAGAGTTTTCACTGTGAAAATGGGGCAGCCTCTTTGACGTGCTAACATCAGCTCTGGTCCACTTGCTCCTCAAACCACTGGTGCAGCAGACAATCTTCAAAAAGCTTGGGATACACTTTTAAGCAACTACAAAGTTTGCTTGTTTAGGAATGAATGTACTCTCCCAGCAGAAGAGGAAGAGAGGCAGACTACTCTCACTTCAATTTCACAGTCAATATGAAGGCAGAATGGGGTATATCCCTCTATATACCAATAGATGTAGGGAGAGAGAAAGACTCATTAACAAATTAACTTGTTCTAGCTTCAGTACAAAATATACTGCTTTGTGGTATAGATTAGAAAACAGAATCTTTTGTTGGAAGAAGAAAGAGAAAATGCATTGCAAACATGATTGACTCCAACTCACAGTTTTGTAGGGCTGAGAATGCAATGGAGGTGTAGAGAAGAGCATGTGTTTTCTTCTCCAGAACCAGTATTTTTCTCTGGAAGCATTTCTGCCTTGCACACTAAATGAAAACAGCCCTCTCTTGCCTGGGCTGGGAACACACAGCTAAAAAGGAAAGCTGAAATGGCAAAGACAAGACAAAGGGAAATTAGAATCTGATGTTTTCATTCCCAAGGGCAGCAGAAACTTGGCCACACTCTCAGTTTAGAACAGACCCCTTCATAGGATCAGGATAACCTTCACTACCGTTTCCACCTGTGCTAGTCATTACTCATCCTGGCAACTAAAGCCCCCCTCAGAGAAAAGACCCATTGTATCAGACAGCTGTTTCCAAAGGGCGGACACACAAGACAGATCAGGTGGTGTCACCAACCCTGCTTTAAGGGCTAATGCCAATGGAGTGTGAATGTGACCTTCAGAAGACATTACACCCTCTCGGAATGAGGGCCCACAACATGGGGGCACTGTGTGGCAGCTCAGACTGGCTAAGCTGCCTTTCACACTGCACAAAAGCCTAAAACCAGAAAAATACAAAATGAAGCCGTGCAAATGGATCTTGTCCTTACGGAGGTGTCAGGGCCAGTGTTCAGAACTAGGACACTGGTGTCTACTATCATGCTGGGCAGATATCAAAGGAAGCTGATGCAGAGTCCCCATCAGTATTATCTCTTGTAGTGCTGCCTCCTCAGTCATGGAAAAAAATTCTCTTCTGTCTCTCTTTTGTCCAACCATTGCCCCCTGAGTCAAAGGAAACAAATGTAAGCCTAAACATTCATAAATATTTTCATGGTTTCACTCTGACTACAAGTGTTTCTGCACAGAAATTCAACATGGCTTGTTGCTTTAAATCTCATGCTTGATCTCTTCAGTTTTTAAGCCTGCTATGAAAAGCTTGTCATAAATAGGGGAATATGCTGAATTGCAAGGGATGCACAAGGATCACTGAGTCCAACTCCTGGCTTTGCACAGGAACACCAAGAATCACACTATGTGCCTGAGAGCATTGTCCAAACACTTTTGGAACTTTGTCAGGCTTGGCACTGAGAGTCTTCCCTGGGGAGCCTGAATTTATTGTGAAGAACAAAAAGTAAAAATGTTAGCATCCTCCTAGCATTCATTATGTGACAAAGTTAATGCATGGTAAGGTTTGAGGGCTGGATTTCAATCTATAGAGCTGATCTCAGACTTCAAGCTGAACTTTTTGAAGGTTTGTCCATGCTAACACTGCTAGAATTTTCCAAGTCATTCCCATTTCTGATCTGTAAGGTCTGAAAGCTAACAGGTCTCTGCACATAAAAATACAATGAAGATAGCATATTGCTGAAACAGAGCAGCATCTCAAAGACACCTGCAAAAAAAGCTTGAATATGGATCAAAAACCAACAAAAAATTCCCTTCATATATGACATGAAAAGTACCAGTGTGTATTTTCTGTCTACTTTTATAAGGTGCCCACAGAACGTTTTAAAGGTAGGGGTTAAACATTCAACCTTTACTTTGAGCTTTCCTGCCCCTGAAGTGTTTCCATAGATACTTAAAACATAAGACAACCTGACCTTTGAAGGATGCACTATAGAGTTTTCAGATATTATCTGATTGTAACACTTTACCCCTAACCTATTCTTGGCTTCTGCTTTGTATTATCATGAATCTCTAGTTTGTACCTGTAGGGGCAAGGCCTTGGGGTTTTTTCTTCAAGCTTTAGTAGCACAACACTGGGACCAGCTTTTGCTTCACCAATTCTTTGATCACAACAGAACTGCAGCAAAGTCATAAAGCCTAGAAACGCTTTGTTAATTCAAGTCCCTACTGCTCTTCAACTTCTCCCCACCCCCCTCTATTTTTTTTTCTAGAAAGTGTAGGTATAATTAGCTGATATTTGCCACTTCAGCCGTGATAGGTAGCAAGACAACCTGAAGATGTGGCACATCTTTGCTTGGCTATTTTGCAACCTGTTAAGTGGGTAGCAAAGGCTGTGCCAAATTCCTGTGTCGTCCTAAGGGCATATCCCAGCAGGCAGCCTGGAACATCAGTCACGGATCTAATGCACCTGCCTTGCCATACTCATCTAAACTGACTGGATTGTAGTTCAAATTTAGGGAAATATCCCAAGTTATGAGAGCTGGTGGAGCTGGGACACTGACCTCAGTGAAGACATGATCATTCACAGCAGCCAGAGAAGCAGCTTTGTGGAACATTAAATCAGTGGAGGATTTCCCCCATTGTCCCTGGAAATGTTCCACAGAAATACAATGTTCCCTCTAGTCTCTGTTGTCATTGTCTTAAGCAATTACTGCTCTATATTCCCAAGAAAAGTGTGTAGCAGTATATATTTTAATCTCAAGGTGACTTACTGCCTGTTTTTCCATAACCAGAGAATGGTGCTTTACTTCAATAGCTTTTATTAGTGGTGAAAAAAGAAAAGGCAGTGATCAAATTTTGTAATTGAATAGAGAAGGTAATTTGCACTCCAGTCTTCTTGGAAATGAGGCTTTTTATTAGAAAAAGGAAAAGGTCTGAAAGGAATAACTGTCTGTCATGCATTGTGGCACGTAAGAAAAAGGGCTGGAGGATAGTGGGGGCTGTCCCTTTCTTCCAATGTGTAGTTTTTTCCTGGAGAGAAAACCAGAGCTAAATTTTAGCCATATCTCTGTGGCACTGAGCAGTTAGTTGGCTTTCAGGGGTCCTGAATGTGGATAGCCCTTGTAAGTACAGGCCTTTTCTTGCACTGATGACACAAGACACAACACAGAGAAAAAGAGGGCTTGGGTTTTGGAAGAGCGTGTGAAGACAGTGTGGAAACCTGTTTCATATTCCAGGCTGCACCAGAGGAGACTTTCTCTCCTGCCACCAGGCCATAGGAGCCAGTGCCACAGATACTACAGAAATAGACGGTAAATAGATCCTTCATTGCTGACATATATGAGGTAGGGGTACTGCTCCTGCAAAATCAGATGTGAAAAATGAGCACTGATGAGCATTGTGTACTTCAAAGGAGCAGAAAGCCTCAATTTTAAATAAAAGACTTGGAATTAAAAATTATGTCAATAATTTAATGAATGAGACTGAAATCAGTGGCTCAGAGAGTTGTGATTCCACTTAAGTAGTCTGGAACATGGTTGGAAGCCCAAAGATTTTTGTTTTACACAATATGGAGTAACATCTTTGACAATCTTTGGTTAAGTTTTCAAGTAAAGCAAAAAAGCCTGCTTGCAAGGTGAATATACATTTCCATCTCATTATGAAATAGCAATTTCTTTTCATTTGCCTATTAAAATCCAGCATGAAACACAAACAGAAGGTGAAAATGGTAGCTTTACTTTGGATTTCTTCTAGAAAAAGAAATTAATAGCCAAACTGCAGAAGCAGTTGATGATAAGGACTCCACTGTCAGAAAAAACCCCACCCTGCTCATTTCCTGATCAAGGAACAAAAGTAAGAACAGTGATATTTTTCACAGACTTTAAAAATACCCTAAACCAACTGAAATTGTGTTTCCTTATTTTATACGATAGAATGGATTTTCTCACTGTTTTTATCTTAGACTTTTCTCTGTCTGCAGGCTATTCCCCATGCCTGCAAAAACCAGAAAATGATGCTGATACATAAGTAAAAAGGAACTCACTGGAGCAGAGAGGTGTGAATGGTTGAGCCAGCCTTGATAGGAGCTCAAAAGAAGATTATTTGTTGCTCAGAGGGGTACTAGATGGTTGTGTAAGACGGACATGACAAGATCAGCTGTCATTACAGATTCTGTCCTGAGACAGGAACAATTGACTATATCACTGCAGTGGAAGAAAAGAAACAAACAAAACCTTCCCATTTAGAAATATTGTGTAACATCCTCTACCAAGACAATCAGCTTCTCAAGATAAATGGAGCCCAGGACTGGGCCATCTGCACTTTTTGTTCATGTTTTCAGAGCATGGGAAGTACAGCAACAACCACCACCATCATCAGGTGCAGCTGAAGAAGAACATTTTAAGCACCATCTACGAAGTTTTAAAATTCAGAATTACTTGGGGGATCTTCCAGATGGGACACGAATATGAACCGTAGACTTTAATAAAGTGGTGTGGTTTTGGTTGCAGCCTCTAACTTATTTGGTTCAGCATGAATAAATGAAGAGAGAGAACCAAGGGGGAAAAAACTACATTGCAAACATAGTTCAGCCAAGCTTTATTTTTCAATTGACTAAAGAAGGAAGCTTCTTACACTTAATATGACCTAGAAACTGCACATTTCCCAGCAGCCCTAATTAGTTGAAGAAACTAAGCGTTTTAACAAATAACCTTCAAATAATCTCTTTGAATTCACTGGTTTCCCAAGGGTTTCTTCCTTGTCCCATTTCATACAGTTAATGAAACATCTCAATCAACCAGCAGGTTTTTATATGTGAGCAGTTTCTGTCTGCATTCTAAAGGGCTGAGATTTAAAATAAATTACCACTCTTTGTTTTGTCCCTTAGGGTAAAATGAGTGTCAGTACCATATCCTCTTTCTGACCCAGAAATTATTTCTCAGATAGTTCACCTCCCTTTTTACTCTCCAAAGAATATTGTCATATCTCAGGAGGAGGAGAGTATGGGCATGGGAATCCAAAATGCTTTGTTTCTCATGTGCAGCTGATAACTGGAACATCCAGCCCCTCTCCAGCTTTACCTTTGAAGTGGGGCATTTTGCTCTGTGCCCTGAGAAAGTTCTTGTGAACAGAACACACTTCATACTTGTCAAGGCACTGACCTTGCCATGCCTGACACATATGTATGTAAATAAAACTTCATCCAGGGCAGAGGGTGACAGGGTTATCCTGTTCATGGAAGGCCTGCTTTCTTTTTTTTTCTTCCATCCAGCAGCTGTTCAGAAATTGCTTTTCAGTGACCTTTGGCCCAACCTTCCAGGAACAGATCTCTAACCTAAGATACCTAACCTAAACTGATCAAAGTATTGTCATCCCATCCCAAAGTCTGGGAAATTAACCCACACAGAGAAAGTCCGGAATGTGTGCAGCATTTCTAGAGCTTCTTCTGCCTTTCTCCTTGCTTTCCTCCACTCATATATTTCCACTATGACTAAGTAGGACAAACACATTTGAAATTCCTATTGGAATTATTGCTATTGGCAAATCCTCTACTAAGGGGAAAATGCGTTGGAGTTTAATCCATATGAAATATCAAGCCACATAATTCAGAAGGTTATCATCTTCGTGTAATACAGGTACTTCATAACCTTCAAATTTGGGGGACTGGTTGGCTCAGTGAGCTACTCCAAAATCCTCAACATGGTCACTGTTTGCCTCTCTCTCTCACTTTGAACGGCACTTAAAACTAAGTCACAAGCTTATCAGTTTTGAGGACAGCTGGGACGCAATAGAAGATGCAGTCAACTTATCTGTAAAATAGTTGTTAAGACTGTTTTTCTTCTAAAAATATTCAACTAAAAGATTATTTAAAATATGAAAAATTATTACTGACTTTTCAGTAGAATTCCAAATTCTGTTTTTTCTGAAATTGTGGGTGTTTAGAATAACTGAAGAACATGGTGTGTGTGAAAGTGTTCCCATGAAAACATTTAGCCAGCCCAAACAGACTCCTAGAAAACTTCTTCCTTTGTCTTACTGTTACAAATGTGGGGTTAAGTACATAATGGAGTAAAGAAATTACTTATTGACCAAGGCTTTTATCTGTTCACTTTCTGAAATAAACACACATTGTGGTTTTGAAGGCTATAAAAACTACAGTGCAAATGCAAGCTCATGATCTGCAGCATTATAACCCGTTAATGACTAGGCACAAGGAAGAGAGCAAAGGCCAAAAGTGAAGAGAAAGTAGGGCATACAAATCTAACCTCAAGAACCAGCTGGAAATTATCCATCAGAGGGTTCCCTAATAGAAAACAACAAAAATGCATATTTTATTTTTTACAGTAATTATTTCAAGTCCACAGTGGGAGAAATTGCAATGAAGTTGTGTTATTTCAACAGTTTTCAACATTTTCAAATCCTACTTTAGGTCACAGAGAAAGCCTGAAAGGTTGAAATATCCCTAGGAGAGGAAAAA
>WBMY01009458.1:3401300-3421815 GCA_013397315.1 Donacobius atricapilla
AAAAGTTGTCCAGACTTGCTTGTCCGCTTGGATTTTCCTGAGTAAGAGTTACTTTTGACAACTAAATTTTTATCAGGTGGAAGCAATCCCAGTGGGTCAGAATCAACTGAGTTGTCATTTGGCTCACAGCTTTGATAGCCTCTGTTTTCCTGGTTGTTCTTGGAAGAACGCTATTCAGAGAAGGTGTTTGCTTCTGGATCCAGATGCATTTCCTTTTCAGAGTATCTGGGGACACACAGAAACCAACACCGTCAATGTTCTGCGCCATGTTCTGACTTCTCACAGTGAGGTAACAGAGCAGGTTAGTATCAGTTCCGTATCTCATAAACATGTCATGTACCTGTTCTGCTGCAACAGTTATTCCTTTCGTAAGAACTGCTCCTTTTCTTCACGTGTAAAATTTTACAGCTGCTTGAAAATGTGATCATACTTTCTAGGCACAATTTTTGCCTAGAAGTGATTCACTAACTAGAAACATTGTGGAAAAAAAAAAATGCAGCTGATTCTTGCTTTCAACTTCAGAAAAATAAACCGGGCTTGCCATCCTCAGCCGAGGTGTCCATAGCCCAGCCAGGAGCTCGAAGCTGGTGTTCTCCAGGCTGGAAGAGCGGTGCTGGAGCTGGCGGACTGCTGGCACCATCTAGTGATGCCTGTGGGCTTGCACAGCTCCCTCTTGCCTGAAGCAGAGGGGACCCTGGCTCAGGATGCCAGAGATCTCCGGAAGGAAAAGGAGGGGGGAAACAACACTTAAACCACAAATACTGTTACAAGGACTAGAGTTCTATCCTTGGCATCACCATTTTTAAGTGACTTTTCCTCTGGCACACCACGTAACACTGAGTTGGGCACATCTGCATCACATTTGTATGGATATCTAATGAACTACAGAGGGTGTACAGGGCACAACAGAATGGTACTTACTGGAGAAAGTAAGATGCAACGGGAAGGGCAACCACATTTCCACAAAAAATCTAGACAAACCCTCAGGCTTTTTCTCCTCCCTGCTGAAGTTGTCAGCTCTCAGCCTCTGCTCATATGGTAACAAGGAGAATTTCCACTGGTCCTCTTTTAGAACCTTTTAAATGGCCTTCAGTGGGGACACTAGCCTTTCTCCCAGTCTCCTCATCAGCTGTGAAACTGGGCTTTGGTTCCTGTTGCAGAAACTAAGGTGGAAGGTGCTGACACCTGTCACCTACTATGGAGGTGGGCTGCAGCTGAGAGGAGGCCTGTGTTGATTTCCCACCTTAGTAACAACAACTTACTCCATTATGAATTTCACTGTAAGTTCCTCATCTCATCCCAGTCAGGTTCCTTCGTGGTCCCTCGCCTTTCCTGCCTGCTCTTCTGCTTCCATATGGCACAAACCAGAAGGGAAACAGCGCAGTGCTCAGCCCTCTGAGGACTGATACCAGCTGTAAAGCTGGACACATCTTTTCTTTCTTGCTGCCCATCTTCAGGAGGAGATGATTTTGGTCAACCAAAGGCTTTTGTGAATCTGTCCCTTTTTTGGTCTGTTGTATGGGTTTTTTTTCCTTTAGAGGAAAATAATTCAAGGTATCCAAGGCCATTTTAGGCTCTAAAATATCAAAATCAGGCTAAAAAATTTTCTAGGGGAGTTGAAAACCAGTCATAGTTTAAAAAACTTCTTTCTTTATAAGACATTTCAGAATTGCCAGCAAATTACAGGCTCAGAGTTAAAACCAAGTGTTGAGGCTGACTAAAATTTTTTTCCACATTGTTTTCATCCACTGGTAGATATAGGAGGCCAAAACCAGATTACTTTGAAAAGAAAACATTTCCTTTCCTCTGTGGTCCTTCTTCTTAACCAGTGATCTGAGTTTTGTTCATCTCTTTAGTGCCACATCACTGTAATAATCTCACTGATAGACACTAAAGACCATAGAAAAGGTATAAGATGACAGAGATCATCATGTTGGAGATATCCAAGGACAAGGCAGGGCACTTTGCCTGAAGAGAGCTGGCTGGAGAGAGAAGTGTCCATTTCCAAATGAGGTCAGCTCGTGCCCTCAGCTCCCAGGCAGGATTTGAGTCACACTCATGGAGAGCAGAGCAAGGTGACCCCTAGAAAGAGGTTTGCTTAGCTCCAGCTGGCCCAGGGGCATTTCACTGAAGTTCAGCCCTTGCCAAGGAAGGAAACATACCCTGCAAGTTCATACTGAGGCAAGAGACCTTGCCTGGGGCTAGGGATTATGTCAGGGAACCAACAGAAGACTCCCAGCCCCTGGAGTGGTGCTTGGAGGACTGGTCCAGGAATGCATACGCTTTGTAGGGACCAGCACTGCTGAGAAAAAACAGGGTTTGGTGGATTTTTTTTTTTTTTTTAATTAGAAGTGGTAAATGGGAGTCACAAGTCTCAGGATCTGTGCTGGAAGTTACTAAGCTCTTAGTTTAACTTCAATTACATTGTCTCCATAGATGATTGTGTAAAATAGGGACAATTCTTGCCTGAATTGTCAGAGCATTTCCAGGGTTTGCTGGCTAATGCTTGAAAAAAGGCATAAAAACCTTTGAATGAAAATTCTGTGACTAATTCAGGAGACTGTAATTAAAACAGAGAAAGAGCAGATTTGTGCATAAAAACCTACCACAAACATGTCTCTGGTTCTGCCCTGGGGAGCTGGGCAGCTATTCACCTAAAAATGAACTTATAGGCTATTGGTGACTTCATGGGGATTTTAATTTTTTCTCTTGAATTTGAGGGCAGAGAGGATGGGAAGGGATGAGAGAAGTGAGGTGCTCTCCATTTTCCTGCTACTGTGCTAAAACTGAGGTTGATATTGTGTTCCCAGAGGTTAAGCACCTACTCACAGTCCAATCTTGTATTAAAATTATCCAAAGAGGTCTCACTTGAAGAGTTAAGTTGCTGAGTGACATCTATATATGAGCTGATAGATGCACTCTGCAATGACTCGGGGTGCTATCAACATCCCTGTCCCTGGCACCCCCACCAAGGGACCAATCACTGTCCTTCCACTCAACTTTTTGCCATAACTCTCCTTCGGCCGTTTTTGATGGAAACAAACCCAGCAATAAACCTCATCCATCCCTCACCAGCAGCACAGCCTCTGCTGCAGGTGACAGCACCTTGAGCACTCTGACCTACTCAGGGCTAAAGGAGACCAGGAAGGCTCCTGTGACCAGCCCGTGGGCAAGGGACAGGTTCAGCTGCCTGGCTTGAGACAGAGTGCATTGCTGCAGGTCTGGTGCTTCCAGCCAAGGTGGAGATGCAGAGAGCCCAGTTTACTAAGGTTAAAAATACAGTCTGGACAAGGGAAGGATCTGTCCTTTTAGATCTACCTTTTCCGGCATATAGCTTATATTATACACATATACACTTACATACAAGAACTGTGTTAGAGCAATTTATGTCAGCATGGCTAAGCTTCAAAAACAAAAGACAACCACCAAACCAAAATCAGGAACCTAGCATTTCAGCTCCTTCAGAGCTTTAGCAAAGCCTGAATAAGGCGGCTGAATTAAGACATGAGCTTGCTCTTTCCCCACACAGGCCATCAGGAAACTAAGCCATACTCCACGCAAGCCAATTCACCTTTTGGGCAGCTCACTATGTGGGCAGGATCTCCCCCTGGCCTGCCAGGTTCTGCAGAGCTTAGCTACCTCATTCTGTTAAAAAAACAACTTAGCACAAAGTAGATTCATAGCATGTTTTCAGCCTAGCAGGTTTTATACTGGTTTTCTACAGGAAAAAAAAGAACAGCAGGTTTTCTGCCAGGGTGCAAGGAACTAGTCAAAGATATGGATGACCCGACTGCAGGTATAAGGGAAAATGATTTCTCATGTTGCCAACCCACTTGGGTTCTCTAGATAAGCCAGCTTGTCCTAGGAACACCTTCCTGAGGGTGGGGGGCAGCACTAGCTGGTGGTACAAAGGGCTAGTGTTCTATTGATCCAGTTTGAAATCATTAACTCAGCACAGGCAAAAGGCACTCAGGTACCCAGCCCCTGCCATGCCTATGCCACACTCTTACATCTCCCCTGCAGTCTGTGGGCAGGCTCAGGCACCACTCCTGTTCGCTGTTCCCTGTCCCTACCATAAACTGCTCACATGCAGCCTACAAAACTTCAGAGGAGCAACCCAACCCTGGCCCTTGTCTGGGCAGTGACAGCCCCTGCCACACTGCAGCCCCTAAGGCCATGTCCTGTGGCAGCACTGCACCCTGCTTTGCTGCTTGAGCTGCATGGCTCACAAACCCACATTTCCACTGTCATCTGCTTTACCTCTGAAACTCAAATTTAAATTCCACAGCTTCCGTCAAGCTGCACTACTTCTCCGGTGGCAGAGAATATTGCTCTTCATGCCCATTGGGCCCATCCTTCCAAATCACAGACAGGTCCAGCACTGCATCTGAACCTTGTCCATGTGCAGGCAGCTCCCACTCTGCCCCCTGTCCTTGCTAAAGTGGGCAGGGAAATGAGAGCAATACATTGAAAAGGGAAAAGAAGATATTTCTGGAGCCACGGTCCCCACGCGCAGTCAAGTCTGGCACATCTGCACTGACTCCTCCAGGCCCACCTGCCTGGCCTGAGGTCTTCAGGAACTTTGTCAATGACACTGGCACTGCTCCTGCCTCTACAAATTAGAGCCATTAATAAGTGCAAGATAGAAGCTGCAGGTTCCTTAATAAAGTTTATTTAATCATAACTATGCTTAGGAAAATACACTTGTAAAGGTTAATATAATGCAATTTAGTTTAACTTTATACTACATTTTGAACAAAAGACTTCTTAAACATGATTTAGGTAAAAACAGGAAGTATGATCTGGCTCGTTTTACATCTATTACAAACGCAGAGAAGACTGTCATGCACTACAGTAGAGAGCATGAAAAAAAATTACCTTTGGTTTAATTCAGAGAATACAAGTATTGCACTGTAAAAGCATCAAACATGGTGCAACTAAACATCATAAACATGTTTCCATGCCAGCTTACAAAAGTTGGTTAGCTAGTGTAATTTTAGAGGGGGGACAAATATATGTACACACAAAACAATTTCTTTAGCTATTTGGATTCTGTTAATATCATATGCACGCCACATATCTACACAACTGACATTCAAGAAAACTCTTGAATTTGATTTAATACCTTTCAGCTACATTAAATCTGTTGAAATCAATGACATTACTGTATCTTAACTGGCCTGTCAGCTGTTAAACATTCTTCTTTAAATGAGTAAAATTCCAGCCTAGATCATCAAAATCCAGAAACAACAATTGCAATACCATGGATTTTAAGTGCCTAGCTAGGCATTTCTTGACCATTTTTCAGGGCAGTTAGTTTGAGTGTATAAATTCATACAGCAAAAGCCCAAAACACGACTCAACCAAGGGCTGGCAGTGTAGGGGTATATCAGCATGCTAATCCTTCCAACCATGTATTGGAGGTTGAACACAAATACAGGTATTATTGCCAAAAATCACAAACATGCTAGCATTGGTAAAACCAACACAAAATAATTTAACAATATTGAAAAAGACAAAAAAAAAGAAAAAAAGAGACATTGTGTAAAGGGAGACACAGCAGTGTAAGACCACCATATATGGTGGGCTACATGACCTGCACTCCCCCTGAAATACTCATATTAACAGTGCCTAACATTTGACACAAACATAATGCATTACATCCTTGTCTTTTTAATGTAACATAATCCCAAACCTTGCAGAGAATTCCAACAGTTTTGCACCAAGATTAGCTAGTTCAGGATGTTATTGATGGGTCTCAGAAAAAAAATCAACTCTTCGTCTTCTTAATATGTTAATAATTTATTTTCAGTTTCTCGTCTTGTAGTAGGAAACTCCACCAAAAGGGAGCCAGCTGTTGTCTTTGAAGAGTTCTTGTCAGATCAAGCATTGAAACCTTGACCACTTCACAGAAATGTGCAGCACAGTATTTCAGAGAACCACCTTTGCTTTTGTCTCACAGAGAGAACTTTAAAGTCAGTCAACAGCATCGTTCTCATTAAAAAACAAACAGGAAAAAATTATCAGGCCAGTCCATGAGTTTACTTGAACATAGCTAAAGTCCTTGAAGTCTCTCACAAAATTGCAAAGGCTCTTTGCAAGGATAGGAAGGGAGCTTTAAACCTCTACACAGTACTGGAATTCCCAGCATCTGCTCACATCATTCAAAAATGGTGGCAACGTTTATATATAAGGAAACACTATTATCAAGAAAAAAAAATACATCTAAAACTATTACAGCTGGTAGTTTAGGAAAACAATTCAACTAGGTGTGTTTTCTTAATGTTTAACATAAATATAGTAGCAACTTGATCTTGAGTTGACAATGATTGTCGCAGCCAAGGTAAGGATTGAACACTATGCAAACAAAAACTCACTATACATTATACAACTTATTTCTGCCATGAGGGATGCCTTCCCTCAAATCTTTGGCCTCCTATTACCAATCTCTTCCAAAAGCAGAAGCAATGTAGCATTGTTGCTCTCAATTCATTCACAGCAGTGGGTGTCTGGAGGGGAAGATGCTGTGGCGACAACAGTGAAGAATGGGGTTTACTCCAGAGCTTACGCAGAGAGTTACTTGCAATAAAGTGCCCTGACAAATACTGCCTGAGCTCTTCAACTCCGCTCCCCAAGTAACACCTGCCTCCAAATTTGCGTCTTAGGAGCTGTCCCCACCTGCTCCCACTGGAAAGGCAGCTAATGACAGTCAGAAGAGCGCACAGATGGGACCTGGAGGATTTTGCTTCTTCCCTGCTGGTTTGGATTTTATTTACATTTTGCCACTGGTTGGCTACAAGCAGTTAGGTATACAATCTCTCTTGCATTTGTGTGTGCTAGAAATGAAATCTGTTTAGAATTAAAAACTCCTGGTATGACACGTAAACCTGAGATGACAATCTGATAACTTACATGTTTCTCTCTGCATGGAAGCAGGATGGTTTTATTAAATGCAACTTGAGTTCATATGGAGCAGAAATTCCTACAGTTTTTTAATGTCAGGTTTGTTGCTTACCAGTTGATTTATCTTTATTTGTTCCTTGGGGTTTTTTTTGTGTATGAGCTGTTAGATTACACCACTGCTACTATTTTTTTTTTTCAAAAGCTGATGAAGTTTGACTGCTGTCCACCAAAAAAAGGAAAATGGAAGGGGGGGAAATCATCAAGACTTGCAGAATCTGCAGACTGTTTCCACTGAGAGTGATTATTTTCCTGTCTGGTGAGTCCAAATTATAAATCAGAATTTATTACTCTGCATGTGTATTCAAAGTATCAGAAGTGGCATTTCCATGACAGAATAAATCCTGTACAGTGTTTTGGAACTGCACTGGAATCGTTTTGCTCAAGGACTGTACAATTCTAAACCCAGTATAGCCAAGCAGTTCATAATTTCAGCAACTTCATGCACAGTTAATCACACCCCAGAAAAACAAGAAAAATCTGCAGTAAGAAGCATCACAGAAAACTGTCCCACGGTAAGCAACAAGTCTGACCGTTTCCAAATAAAAAAAAACGTACACATACAAAACCAAACATGCATATATAAAGTGTACATATACTGCACAAGCACTATTCCTAGAAGATTAAACTGCATAGGTAAAAATCAAAAACAAGTGCAACATTTTAAGCCCTTAAAGCACAATCAAAAAACAAAAAGCAGAAATTAAAAATAACAAACTTGCTCCCCCACAACAAAGCCAATTACAGATCAGTGATTAAGATACTAATCAAGACAGAGGTTCTCCAATCAAAAGTTGGAAGGACTACTCTCAAATTTTGGCTCATCATTCACGCTTAGGGGATCTGAAATGTATGTTCATAATTGTAATTAGCTTAAACAGTTATGTTCATCACTAGCCAACTTTGATTTCTTTTACAAAGTGCTCTTTATGTAATAGAAGCTATCCTCCTGGTAGAAAAACCATCAAGTAGTTTAACACTTTGAACATCAAGATACATTGAAAAGAACTAAAAAAGAAAACGGGAAAGGGAAAAAGGGAGAGAAAGAGTTGGCTGCTAGAACAAAAAGCAATTTATGCCAGTGGCTCTATAAACATCCAACTTGTATATTGTTAGCTCCAGTCTTGTTCCTAAAACTCAGTTTATAAAAGAGCTGCATAAGCTAATAGACTAGAAGCTTACAGTGACTTTATAGAACACAACCTCATACACCCTACCTGCTTTCTCTAATTAAGAGATCCAATAGTTAATGAGTTCACCATGACACATAAAGTTGTCAAAAATATTTTCAACTTAAAAAAAAAATCTAAACCAAAAAAGAAACCAATGCAGACACTAAAGCAAACTGTGTTTAAAAAAAAATCTACAATATTTTTACATAAGCTGTGTAAGATCTTACAAAAGAAGATTCCCCAAACCACAGCTGTTTCTACTCCTGCCCTTTTGCTGCCTTCTCAAGATAATACACATTAACTAAGTGCCTGTTGAGGTGCTTGCTGTATTCACCTTCCTTTTTAAATGAGCGGTCACAAAAAATGCACACATAGTTCTCCCTGGCCACCGTAGTGTCCGGAGCTCCTTGTGACATCTTTGGACTGGTTTCCTCTTGTACAGAGCGAGCACCATTTAACCCCGAGTCGTCGCTTCCTTCTGATATGTTGTCACTGATGTCACTGCCTTCGTGGCTGTGGATGCCCTCATCCTCATCCATTTCCTGAGATTCATTCACGGCTGTGTTATCCCGAGATAAGGATAGAGCCACTTTAGGGTTTTGTGTACACTCCTCCGCGGGCACAGGCACTGGCACAGCATCTCCTGTTGACTCTGTCGCTGGCAGGCATGTCTTGGTCAGGTCCATCAGGTTTGAGTTAGTCTCAGTTTCTGCCACGGTTTCCTCTGGCTCCTTCTCAGGTGCCACATCTGGTACCACATCCATGAGTACATCCAAGCTTTTTTCAGAAGACACTGCATGGGAAGATTCCTCAGAGCAAGTGTCTTCCCCTTTGTCTGCCTGTCTCTCCTCCTCTTCTGCACCACTAGTGTCTTCACTCTTCCCTGCTGCCGCAGGCATTTCTTGGTCCTCTACCTCACCCTCTGTGTTTGCATCCTGAGCTGGCAGACAAAGCTGCCCTGGATTTTGGATGCAGTTTTCTTTGGGATCAGTGCTCTCCCTGCTGAGAGCATGACCACCATTGTTGTTTAATGCCACTGTGTCAGTGGGATTTTGTTCCTTCTGGTCACTGCCCTTGGTGTCCAGCTTCCCGCTTCCATCATCTTCTGTGATAGGATACTCATCTGGCATCTCCTCTTCCTCAATCTTCTCCTGATCAAGTTTACTGCTCTTTTTACTGTGCTTAGTTTTCAGAGCTTTCTTTTTTCTGTTCTTTTTGAGGCAAAAATTTTGCTTTTTAGGCTCTTCCTCTGGTGCAACATCACTTTTCTGAGCTTCCTGGCAGTCTCTAGGTTTAGCTTCCACTTTCTTTTTCTTTTTTGTTACTACTGAGGTATCATTTGCAGGCTCTTGCTTTGAGGAAGTTGCCTCAGTCTCTGCCTTTCTTTTGACCTTCTTTGTTTTACACGTTTTCTCAGTACTTTTCTCAGTTTTAATGTCCACCTCTTTGTTTTCTGAAGCGGATTTCCGACTTCTGGTTGTCACCTGGCCTGCAGAGACATTGCTTCCTGACTTCTTTGCTGAATTATCTTTTTTCTCCACCTTCACAATTTTCTCTGTTTTCTTCGCAGCTGAATCCCCTTTTGTTGGTTCTTTCTCTACTTTGTCATTACCGCTCTCAGAAAAGTCAGCTTCGCTCTTTTTAGTCCGTAGCTTCACCTTTGAGACATCCATGGTGATGTCAGAACAATCGGGATGCCTGGACTTGATGTGATACTGCAGGTTACATTTTTTAGACGCTGCATAATCACAAACAGGGCAGAGAAACTGGCGCGGGTTGATGTGGAGCTCAACGTGCTTTTTGAAATTGCTGCGGTCAGCGGTCTTGTAGTTACAGTGCGGGCAGATCAGAGGCTTCGGCCCGTTGTGCACTTGCCTCGCATGACGAGTCACCTCGTGCTGGTTCGAGGCCACGTAGCTGCACTGGTCACATTTGAACGGCTTCTCACCTAAGGAAGGAAGGACGGAAGGGAGTGAAGTGATTATTAAGCATGGTGGTTGCGGGGCAATCGCTCCCCACTAATACAGATAAAGAAATACGGAACTTGAAAAGGATAAAAAAAAATTATCCATGCGCCTTTTAAATTAAGCAAAGTCAACATAAGAAATCCACAAGTCACAAACACATTCACAAGACACTAAGAACAAAATACAAAAAAAAGAGAGAAGGGGTGAGGGCTGGGAGGAAGGGGATCCAAAACCAAACAAGCAGTAACAACATCACAGGTTCTGGCTAGGCATACATACCGGCAGAGATCTCTCTACAGTAATATTAGCAAATGGAATCCATACCCAACTGGTCCATTGAATGCATTGTAGAAAAATGGAAATGTAACATTTGATGAATAGCAGTTTCACACAAACGTTTCAAAAAAGTCCAACTTTACACAGATTTAGCATACTTCATGTTTGCATTGAAAAGGAAATGAGGGAAAAGAAGCTAGCAAAAACCTAAGAACATGAAAGGGGTGCCCAGATGATCTTTACCTCTGAAAAAATTCAGTTCACTGTTTTGGTGCCTCAAACACGTAGTGCTCTAGCTGCAGGCTACTCTTGGTAAGCCAAACAAATGCAGCCCACAGCCATCATGTTACTATTGACACCTGCATTTACATTAGTGTAATGACTCCTGTAGAAATGTTCCTGAAATGTTCTGCTTAGTGCATGCCACTGCAGCAGAAGCAGCTTTCCCGTTACACATCAAAGCAAATAGGAAAAACACTTCTGCAACAACTCAAGTCCAGAAATACTTCAGGAGCATTAGTGCATGTACCAATGTAGCAGAGGAATTTGGGTTGCTCCTGAGCTGTGAACCAGCATCTCAAAACCGATCTGCAGAACTAATGCATCCTACTTCTTCATTATGCTGAAAACCACTCCAGTCCCTTTTGCTCGTGATACCATAGTGCTTCTTCCACTGCTGCAAGCTGCTGCCCATACTCAAGCATGCTCTGTAGCATGACTCAGGAGACCAGCCAGCCTACATTGAAGATGAGGTGCCTGTTTGTGTGTTAACCACATGATATGCAACACCCTCACAAACTCTAGAAAAGGCCTTCCTTCCCCTGGCAGGAAGCAGGGGGACAATTGTTTACGAGTCCAGATCATCTCATCTCTGTCTGCAGAATCTATTTATTATTTAAAGAAGAGCTACTTTGATTCCCTCCCTCTCCACTTTACTTCCCTCTTTTTTCCTCACACTTCCTGGTGACATTTTCTACAAATTTAAGCTTGATGTGTTTATTGCTCATCCTTCCTCCACGTATAGTGCCTTTATCACCGACACTGCAAAGAACAGTTCTGTGTTGCACTGCGGGAGGACAAGAACAGCCTCTCTTACATACACATGAACAAGCTGTTCCAAGTGCACAGAGTGCTCAGAGGCAGCTACAACCGGGTACTCAAAGATAGCATGTGACGAGTTTGTGTCCATCACCTCTACTAAATCCCGGGGTCTTACTGCGCAAGTGAAGAGGCTATGTACCAAGATGGCTAAAAAAAAGCAGCAAATTAGGCTCTAAACCACTGTCATTTTCTGTCTGACATGGGAATAAAGCTACAGCATCCGTGGGCCTTAAACAGCCAGCCTGTCAATTGCAGGAGTCCAGAAATTGCCATAGAAATTGCCAGCTGCCTGGGCATTACAACAAAACATACAATAGCATTTAGGAGAGCTATTAATACAAGACCTCTGATTGCAAAAGCCATGCCTTGCCTCAGAGACCTTTGAAGCAGGGGCCACAGGCAGATGCCACTCCTTACCTCCTTTGGAGTTGAGACTTCCTTGCACAGAACAAGGGCAGAGCAACACATTCGTGAAATGGTTTCCAAATTTGGTATTGACCAAACCATTTGCAAATTTGGTGGTTCATTTGCAAACCAGAGGTTCAACCAAGCATTATTTTTGTTTCTGAAAGCAGAATACTACATTCACAAAATTCTCACACCAAAATACTGACATGTCATTTTAAAGCTGGCTATTTTTAATGGGCCCAAGCCCCCTTCTAGTACAGTTAAAATTGCCTGTCTCCTGTTTTCAATTAAAAGCCTCATTAATTGAAATTGAGACAATTACTGTTCAGGAGACTTCAACTCCTGTTTGCCAGCTTTAGGAATTCACTTAGGGCTGGTCAATTCAGATTTTACAAAAACAAATCAAAAGCACAGGCTCAGGACTACCTAAACTCCCTTCTTAGAGTCATAAAGGACAACTGTACTTGTGTCTATGGCGTTACAACTCCCAAAAATGCTGTTAATTCATTCAAAAAGCGATTCACAAAAGAGAGCACGAGAGCAAATGTTTGTAACACCATAGCTCACAACCAGCAATGGGAAATAAAGGCTAGTAACAATTCCTAATTTGGCTTTTAGTACCACAAGACTGAGTCACTTGTGAACATCCTCTGAGTTTACTTTTTCTCCTGTATCTCCTTGCCATAAGCAGACACTAATTTACATCACTGTGTCATACTAAATAAAAGCTAAGGGTTCCCTCAGAACCTCTGGATGAGCCTCAAATCCCAGGCTTCACAGAGGAGATTCTCAGCTACTCAAAATGTTCCCATCTTCACTGATTTGAACTCAGCTATGACAGCAGACAGTGTACACGAATTTCTTCCTATATCACCACAATGTTGTATTTATTACTAGATTACTAGGACTACTAGAGCAGCCCTATGAATATCAGAATAAATCTTGAAAAGTAAAAAGAAAAAGATACATTCCCATTATCACTTTTATTCATGACACTTATCATTCCTAGCAAGACAACTTTTCCCATTAAACAAGGAGTTAAAGCTCAGGCCATATTGGCTAAGATGGCATCTCACACAGACCTGGGCAAACTGCTGTAGGGGGCCCTTCTGGAGCCAGGGTCTGGCCCAGATGACCTCCAGAAGTCCCTTCCAACTGCAGCCATGCTGTGATACTGTGACCCACCCCCTGTTCCCCAGTCACGCTGCTGGCACTCCGTACCAACCTGAGTGGGTGCGCATGTGCCTGGTTAAATGGGTCTTCTGAGAGCTGGAATAAGGACACATCGCACATTGATAGGGTCGCTCCCCTGCAAAAACAAGCACAAAAGTAGTTACTGAAACACAGCAGATTTCCAGACTTGGTTAGCTAGCCACACAGGGGAGGCTGCCATAGGTCCTTCATCCGTATTTGTGGGCATGTTATCTCTCAGCAAAGGGACAGTGAGAAGCATATGTCCGAGCTGGACCACTGCAACGTGTTATGCCGTATGAACGAGGGTAATAAAAGGGCAGGATATGACAGAGGCACATCCTAATGTCCACCTGGGGTCAACAGTAACCTCAGCCAAAAGATGATGAGGACAGACAACTTTAGGAAGCCTTAAACCACCAGACCTGACTTCCCTACAGCATTTTCTCCCAACACTCAGAAGATGCACAAAAGATCCTGTAGAAACTAGGTATGTTCTTGCTTTGCTTAACACCTTACCTGAAACCTCCATATTTAATTCAGATGAAGATGGGATATGACCATCCATTCCACATGGACTTGCATTTACCATAACACGAGTCCAGATAGAGCAGGTCTTCACTCCCAAAGTTTTACTGGCAGAGTGAAAATAGCTTGCAGCACAGAAAATTATGATGCCCTGATCAGTGACATTACACTGCTAGCAAAAGCATCAGTGTCGCATAAACATTTATTTCAAAGACTCAAAATCCCATGCCTGAAGAGTTACTGGTTCTGGAGAACTAATGGAAACTAACCTGTCATAAATTATATCTCCACTGAGGACAGTCAGCTTGTAATTGTAGTTAAAAACTGTATCAGTACAATGATACTTGAAAATCTTTTTCAAGTGAAGACAAGCTCCAAACAAAGGCAGACAGTTTTGTAATTAACATGTTAGGCAGGTCTGAATAAGCACCAGGGGTGTTTGCCCCAAACTGCTCACACACAGTCTTCACTACAAACACTTTTTAGTCTTGGGTAGACACCCACAAGAGAAGAGAGGAGTGAGGTTGAAAAGAGAAAAAGAAGTTACTCAGTCTTAGTTTTTATTCAAATCATAGCCAGAATTACACTACAGCATTTTGACCAATTTGCTACATATGAGGCATACAACCAAGGTGCTCTCCAAATCAGAGATATGGACATCAGCAAAAGCCCTGAGAACAGGCTATGTGTTCACTTTCAGAGGCACAGCTCTGTCTGCAGCAGCAAAGATCTGCATCTGCCAGTGTGTGATGTGAGGCTCCACTGCTGGCCTGTGCCAAAACAGCAGTAGAAGCAGCCTTTGTAATGCAGATTAATTCCACATTTCTTCCTTCCATCAAACATTTAGACTATCGTTCTTGATTAGATCAGCAGTTTAAAGGTAAATTCGCCCTAACAACCACAACTCCCCTCCCTTTCCAATTAAAACAAGGTAGGAGATTGGCGAAATACACACAATAAGATTAAGTAATATTCAAGGGAGGGGTAGTCCTTTTGTTACAAAGAAATGGTTTTGGTTTTAAAGGATTTCCTACAACTAAAAAATGAGTGGCCAAAGATTCAGGAATATTCAGTCATATCTTCTTCCCATTACCTGAAATTTCCTATCTGTACAGTTACCTACAACATTAGGAATGTGAGACAGGCCTTCTTTCATGGCCTTTTTTTACATACGGCAGAGCCACAAAACATACTAGATTTAAGTATAATGAATACAACTAATTTAAAATGTGTTACTACCACTTGAGAATTAAATGCATTGTACAGGCTGTTCTGTAAAATACTATTCCCCAAAGGATTTGTAGTGTAATTTTACAAGCTGGTTCATTATACGCAAACAAGCCATCAAAAAAACCTCTCCAGAAGACACAGAATAAGGCCCAATCTAGCAAAAGCTCAAGCAAGCACTTAACTCTGTGTAAATGAACAGGCAGACTGACATCGGCATACAAGTTTAAGACCATCTTGTTAAGGGAAGTTCCCAGTCTGACCTTTCAGGAGCCTCTCAAGAGTCACACCCCCAAGGCCAGACTGCTGGGACTGAAGCCCTTTCACGGTGGGCAGCTCCAGTGATCCAACAGGTGCCCCCCTTGACTCCCTGCACACCCCACTCACACACAGTCAGACCACGTTTCCTGACCAGTTTGACCCCAGGTTTCCGCAGCAGTCTCAGATGTCTCGTTCCATAAAGCCATTTACTCATGGCACAGTAACACAGAAACACCTGGAGCTGGTGCCACCAAAGAGGACCCAAGAATGGAACCCCTGTACTTTATACCCTCACAATCTACCTGCACACAGGTCTCTCTCTTCCTCCCCAGTCTTCTGCTCCTGCTGCTGAGCCTTTGTCCAACCACCTTGCTGGTCTCCCCAGTCTTCATCTGCTTTTTTGTCCAAAAGGTTCATGGCTCCTGCTGTGTGTCTCAGTGCCCACTCGTGGCTGGCACCACCGGTACAGGGTTGGCAATTCATGGCCTCTCTGCGACTCACCCAGAGCAAAACCTGATCTTGAACTGCAGCTCGCACACCGAGCTACCTGCACCACAGTCTCTTGATAAAGCCTTTTTTTTTATAATGCCATTAGAAGTCCCATCTGCTTGAAACAAATCTGCTTCCATCAAACTTCCAACACAGTGGCAAGCAAGAAAGTTCCCTGCTCACAACCAAAATCGAAAGGAAAGAAAAAAAAAAGGAAAAAATACAAACCAACCACAAACCAAACCACAACCAAAACTAGACACAGAACATTGTGACTGACTGAAACAGATGTCTTAGCTATTTAGCTCTTCAGATTATTTTCAAGGAAGTTTTCTAGAAATTTCTTCTAACTAGCGAAATAGAGAAAAAAGAAAGAGAACAATGCTGCACTGTCTTGCACATAGTACAGCTCCAGAATCAGCAGGTAAATCAAGTGAGAACTTGGTCTAAGAGGTCTAACAAGCACAAACGAGCCCAGGTAGATCTGTCCCTGACACAAAGAGTCCTTTCTGCCCAAGCAGCTGAGGAACAGATCGCCCTGAGCACCTCCAGCCAGCCAGCCCCTCCTGGGCAGCAGACAGGCTCTCCCAGATGTAGCTTTCCCAGGTGACAAGCCTATGACCATCTGCAGGGTCCTTGAAACACCCTTCTGCCCAAGGTCCCCCACATGTGTCAGCAGCCAGTCCCACAAGCACTGTCACAAGCTGCAAGGTATCTTCAGTACAGCGCGGGTTCTGGAACACCTGCTTTTCAACATGAATGCAAGCAACAACAGGCAGGCGGATAACCTCTGCCTGCCTTCCTGTGGTCCCCAAACACGCAGAGCACAGGTATTTTCCCCAGTCATGCAAGGTACTAGCATGCAGCCCCCTTCCCTGCTCCTGGCCACGTGCTCTGGTATTTGCATGTATTATTAGTAAGGCAACTAAGTTCACTAACCAGCAGAAAACCAACCTAGGGAAGAGGAAAGGAGTATTTTTACTCCTTTACTCCATTTTAGTGAGCTGAATCAACTAGTCCCAGGATACAGGTAGAAAACTGAGACTGCCTTTCTCCAGCAGCAGCACATTTAATCTGTGAAACTTCACTCTGTACAGTCAGTGTTTCAGAAAATTGTATGGCTCTAACAGAATCAAATTAACTGCAAAGAGGCATTTCCCATCCACCAAAAAAAAAAGTCTGAAGAAAAGGAGAGAAAAAAAAGTATCCAAAATTATTTAACCTATTAGCAATCAGAAAACTAAGGAAACAAACAATTCCAACTTTCTTCTTTAATATCCTGGACCCATAAAATAGGAAGAAAAGGATGGATGGATATATCCAATTCATTTTTCCCAACAAATGTTTCTTTAGTTTTAAATGAAAACTACAATCCAAAGCTATTTTAGTATCATTCAACAGTTTTTACTAAAATCAACACTGTTATGTAAACAGTCTGCAAATACTTTTGACTATAACACAGCTGTGGGTGTTCTTTCATGGTTTTTTTTGGGTGAGGGTTGTTTGGGGGGATTTTCGTGCGTTCTGGTTTTGTTTGGTTGTGTTCTTAAAGGGAATTTATTACACATTAGTATTGGCAGAGACTTTTAGGCTGTTGTATAAAATATACCTGGCCAGGAGCTTATTCATTCATCTAATACTCTAGCTCCAACACTCTCCTCCACAAAATCAATGTTACTGGAAACAAGGCACATTCCTAAATCATTCTACTAACATATTTGGAAGTTTTTTATTAAGCAAGAACTGCTTGAAGGAACTTAACTATGTAGTTATGAAGTAGCAAAGAAAAGACCTACAAGGGTAGACTAAAACATGCTGAAATCATAAGCACTCATTCCAGTTTAATTACAGTAATGAAAAGAACGAGAAATCCTGACTGCACACTGTCTTCCAAGGAGAAAAAGGGGATCTGGGTATGCTCGATTTTTTAAAAAGTTTAATACAGTTCATCAGTAAATTGGTCAAATGCAGTAATAACAGAGCACTTCCTCAGCAAATATGCTTTCATGGTTAGTTCCCGTAAAACTCAACAAGTGCTTTCAGAAATCATTAAGGGGGACCTAATGGCATCTACAAACACAAGCAGGGATTAATTTAAAGTTGAGACAATGTATACTACACAGGAACCAAAGCACTGGCTCACATTTGGCCATGAAATCCCCATGATTAATTTAGGCTCTTTCCTACTATTTTGCCATTTTTACCTGGTCTCTTTCCTGTTATCTCCTACAAAACACACAAAGAAAATGCACTGGAGGATAAACGACACCATTTTCCTAATACCTCTCACAATGAACTTTGTTTACTTGTTTAGAAAAAAAAATATTTAGACAGGACTGAGTTTGAAACTGATGGTATCCTCTGAATAACAGCACACAGCTGTTCTTAGGAGAACAGTGTCTTTAAGTACTAAAATTCCCAGCAGACCCTCCTAGCCCCAACAAAGCAGACACTAAAGTGAGCTGACAAACACAAACTCCTGCACACTTAAGCCCAGCCCCGAGGCCTCCAGAGTGCCCACCCCTTCCAGACAGCTGCAGACAACTGAACTGAAACCTCCAAACCATTAATGCCACTGCTGTGACAAAACATGACTTTAAAGGAGAAATTCCCCAGTGTTTTGCTCAGCCAGTACAGTCTACCATAAAGGGGAACCAAGTCAGGTGAGCACACCAGAAGATGGTTAGGAAGTGAGCCCTCTCCACAGAAAAGCCCTGACATGGTGGAAATAAAAGCTTCTAAGAAGCAGCAAGGAAGCTCTGAATTGCCCTCTCACTTCCACAAAAGGGATGAGGAGGGAAAGTAACTGAACCCCATGGCCCAGAGAGGTGAGATGGCTACAATAACCCTTTGTCAAAAGGGGTTTTGGTTCATCAGAACTCCCCATGTGAGAAGGTGGTGAGGCTCTCTGATAAAAAGCAAGGCATTTCCTGAGTTACCTGTGGTCCCAGCTCACAGGACAGCAGCAACACTGCAGTCCTCTGACTCCACTTGGTAAACACCAGGGAAAAAAGGGGCCACACACTGTCCCTTCCAATTACAAACCAAGGGTAGGAGAAGTCAGCCCAGACTCCCTCGAAGGCTTCCTATAGGGCAAGAGAAGTATGTGTCTACTTCTGGCTGCTGCAATGATGCAGGCCCTAGAAAAAACAAAGCCTCTGAGCATTAAAAGGAATTAAATCACTGTTCAACTCCTATTCTGACTTTGTGGATGCTGGAGGACTCCTCTGCATGTATATATCAGCTCTTTTTTCTTTGTAATTACATCATAGTCAAGTTTCAGCTCAGTCTGAAGGTACCATTTTCAAAACTATCTATGGGATTCAGGCACCTTTTGTCAACCTGCTTATTCTGGTTTTAGACTACATCACGTTTTGGTGTTGTGGACTCTGACAATTATCACAGGTACACTTTGTCATGCTCTCTTCAAAAAAATTGCTTAGGATTACTGAACAGGGTGCCCTACATCTCCTCTTGGCACCTGACATTTTCTCAGTCCTCCAGGACTGTACACTGGAGCTCAAACCAAATTTGACTAGGCTATAATCCAGCACCAAGAGAAGAGAGCACAAAACTTTATCAAAACAGAACAAACTTTGCAAAAAGACTCTGCTTGCTTCAATCATCACAGATTCTCAGTAGTCTTACTGTACTTCAGTCAAAAAAAGATGAAAAACTTACCTGTGTGAGTTCGAATATGTTGAATATAATTGTTCTTCCTGTCTGAAAAGTAGGAGCACTCTGAGCAGGTATACACTTTCCTGGGAAAATGATTTCTTAGGTGTTTTTTCCAGTGATATTCACTGACAGTAGTGTAAGTGCATATGGTACACTTGTAAACTCTCTCATTTTCCCCTGCTTTGTTGTGGTGCTTCAAGTGAGCCAGATAGTGATCATATCTGTTAGTGTTATAGCCACAGCGATCACAACGGATTGGGCCCTTAGAGAAATCCACCTCTTCTGCAGTGCAGGAATCAGACTCCTTCACCTGTGCTTGCTTTTCTGCATTTTCTTCCACGAAGAATTTCTTAGCACTGTGAACCCTGATATGATGCACAAACTCCTCTTCGGACTCTGCCTCGTACTGGCAAGGCTTACAACGAAATGGTTTGCTCTTCGAGCTCTTACACTTGTCCTCTGTGCTTTCTGGAGTACCCAGCGCTTCCATTGAGACATCTTTGTCCACACTGGGAGTCTTAGGAGGTGAACAAGCTGCTGGACCTTGAGTTTCCACACTAGGAACCTCAAGGGAGCTTAAGTCCACATTTTCATGTGCCTCGCGGTCATTCTCTGCAGCCTGGGTATCCTCCATACCCTCTCCATCACTATCTGAGAAGTTGCCGTCCCCCACAGTTGTCAGTTCTGCCATTTGTCTCTCTTCTCCAACCAGGTAATCACAGCAGTTGCCACTAACTTCCCCCGTCAAGGCCACATTTGCCAACATGATAAGCTGAGGGGCTGCCAGCTCAGCTTTAGAAAGGTCCTGTAAGTCATACATGTCATTGGACAATGCCATGCCAATATTAGAACTGCCGGGAAAGAGGCTGTTCCCACCAGACTGCCCCAGCACTTGAGTTGCCATGGCAGTAATTCTGTTGGAAGAGAAAAGGAACACCTGTAAGCACCTGAGTGTGGAAAAGTCTCCTCTGCTGTGTACTGTCAAAGCAGCCCTCCAGGGAACATCAAAAAACTAAAGCTCTGCTGAGCTGCTGGGACAGCGGGAAGCAGAACCCGGAGCTGGGGGGTCTCATTCCTCAGCCGAAGGGGCGGATGGGCTCTTCCTTACGTGTGGTGCAGGATCCCACCGTGTGGAGGACGGGTGGGAGGCGCTGACAACGGGGTCCCAGGGCCAAGGCGGGGCCCAGGACAGGCGAGTGACCCCGGGCCGGGCCCCGCGGCTCCCGCCACGCCAGACACCGGGGACGGGCAGGGCGC
>WBMY01009458.1:3422153-3442866 GCA_013397315.1 Donacobius atricapilla
CCCGGTGCGAGGGGAAGGAGCGGCCGCTCGAGGGCAGGGTCCGGGCTAGAGCGGGCGGCCGCGGGGTTGGTCCTTGCCCGGCGCTGCCGCCGTGAGCCCCTTTGTCCCGTTCAGGGATGGTAACGCTGATCTGACCGGCTTCGAGGCGGTGCGGGCAGCGAAGCTGGTGAAGGGTTTGGAGCACAAGTCTAATGAGGAGCAGCTGAGAGAACTGGGTGTTTAGCCTGGTGAAAAGAAGGCTCGGGGTGACCTTTTCACTCTAAAAGCAACTGAAAGGGGGTTGTAGCCAGATGGGGGTAGGTCTCTTCCCCTAGGCAACCAGTGAGCAGAGTCTTAAGCCGCACCAGGCGAGGCTTAGGTTAGATACTAGTCACGGGAATAGTGGTTAGACATTGGAACGGGCTGCCCCGGGAGGTGGTCATTGTCCCTGGAGGTGTTTAAGGAACGACTGGATGTGACACTTCTTGCCATGGCCTAGCTGACATGGTGGTGTTCGGTCAAAGGTTGGATTCAATCGCCCCAGAGGTCTTTTGCAACCTAGCTGATTCTGTGACTCACCCTGCTCCATCATGGCATGGAACCACTACACTAGGCCACTAAACTACTCAAATACATAAAATGCCTTATGCAGTCATAGGACTCAAAACCTCCGTAGGTTGTCCTCATCGTTCCAAAACCAGGGAAAAACCCCAAAAGTTGCTTTTGCGGAGCCCAGCCATGTACTCACTGGCTGCAACAGAGAGTTCAGTAATCAGATCCAGTCCTGCTTAGGTGGCAATCCCAATCCTAAATGAGGAACCCAAATTTCTTAATGGTTCTTTCTTCTCTTGGGCGCTTACATGGCTCTCCGCCATGAATATCTGAAGAATTTCCTTGGCCCTGAAATTCCTCAGGTTGAGCTGATTTATAAATCTCAAAACTTTGAGCAGGAGCTGACATCACTGGGAGGCTGCAAAAACCCCTCTTGCCATGTCATGTGGCAAACCTCAAAGTGAGCTGTGCTGCACCTCCTGGCAGTGAGTGCAGAGACAGGGCCAGCCACCCTGGTTGGCAAAGCAGAAACGTCTCTGAAACTGGGGAGAGCAAGTCGGTATTTTCCTAGGTACAAAAACAACTGGGGAATGCAAATTGCATCAGGAATTGTTGAAGGACTGTAAAGATACTTTGTTAGATATTTAAAAAGTATCCCTGATCTGTTCCTGTGAGTAACAGCTTTCCTGGCCTGGACAGCAGAGATGTGGCCCCTGTTCTAGCCAATCTTGCCACCTATCCCTGCCTTAGCTACTTCTGTTCCCAAGCTCCTTTCTCCAGCTTCCATATCTACCTGTCATTTTCATCATGCAGAAGAGAAACTCTGTAATGTGTTGTATTATGAATTTATATAGATGTATTTATTTATTATGTTATGTATTTATTTGAGAGAGGTTGCCCTAAAACCTTAACCCGAGGTCTCTTACCTAGGCACCACATCCTTGCAAACTCCATGTGTCTTTCTTCCCTCTTCACTGCTCTCAGGATATGCAGAGTTTGGAGCACAGTGCTTGGACCACAGCCATGCTCTGGTATTAATGCAGGCTACAGCTTTGAGCAGCTACCCTGGCAGAGGAACTTGAGCACATGGGGGGACAGACTCACATCAAAGCTTTGCCTTTAAGAAATACATAGATGCTACTGGCTCAGACTACTTGACTCCAAAAAATCTAACCCAACTTCAGTCCAATTTCTGTAAGCAGTTTTGACATTGCCATTGCCTACACCTCTTCCTGCAGAACTTGCCTTATTTGCAGACAGCTCTTTCTTTGCTCAACACTCTCCTTATGCCAGGCAAACACAAAAGATGTATTCCCCAGTGAAAAGCTCTTCAATGTCAAGTCTGAGACATTCCCAAATCCCCTTAATTCTAGAGCTGCCTAATCAGATATATAGGTTAAACCCCAAGTTACACTGATCCTAAGCTATGCCAGCAGTCAAGTGCAGTTAGTTCTCCAGTGCTTTCCAAAAAAATCCCACATGTGCACCCCAAGAAATCTTAGCAGCACACGGAAGTGACTACACCAATTATTTCGTGGTTGGGATGCTTTCAAGCAGCTTGAATGTAGATAGTCCTGCAGCAAATATGTATCATGAAAGAAATGTTCCACATCAAGGCCTGTAATGTCTGCAAAAAAAAATGTAATTGTAAATAAAAACTTCTGCCAAAACAAGAAACTTGACATTGGATGGATTGTTTCCATCCTGCATCAGCTGGAGAGCAGGGAGCTGAAACTGTGTTTCTAATAGAAAGCATACTTCAATATTAACATCCATCTGCTATAAAAATAAAGGCAGTGCATTCAGAATTGTTAAAACACTTCAGATGACTTGAGGTTCCTATGGGAGCTTTGGTTCTTTCCTTTGTGTATAATTTCACAACTGGATTTGACATAAGCACCTTTTAGGTTTGTTGCCTGGAAGCAGGTTTTTTGCACGGTCTGGTTTTTCTCTTTTTTTTTTTCCTAGTTACCACATTGCTTAGGCTTCTCTGAAAGCACCACTATTAATGTTATCTTAATAGTATTTTAATGTTTATCACTTCACCAAAGATCTCCTTCACCTTTCAAAAACCAGTCTGACCAGATTTCTCAACTTTTGTACTCTGCAAGTATGCCAATATGCTGTAACTGTCTATGTTAATGTTTTAAAATGTGTTCATGGTTCCAGTGTTCTAAAAAAATTAAATATTAAATGCTTCACTGCCAGTAATAGATCCTACAAGCACTTACTTTGACAATACAAACATTATTCAGAGCCTCACACCATATATACACTTTGCAGTATTCTGCTCTGAGAGGAGTCTCTTTTGGTGCTAATGGAGAAAAAGCTTTGCTGTCTGGGTTAAAAAAGGTCTCCATTTGGTTTGTTTTGCCTCGTTCGCTACTTACGAGACATGTCATGTTCGAAGGTCAGAATGGGCCAAAATTTCAAGCTCTATGCAGCATCACTTACATCT
This sequence comes from Donacobius atricapilla, assembly GCA_013397315.1. Lineage (NCBI taxonomy): Eukaryota > Metazoa > Chordata > Aves > Passeriformes > Mimidae > Donacobius > Donacobius atricapilla. Next base: position 3,425,143 of record WBMY01009458.1, read on the forward strand.
CAGAAATTCTTGCCTTAATCCTTTTGAACAAGCTTGTTCTACAGCTTTCAGTAGACACAGGTCTCATGATGAGAGGAATCTAATAAGTTATTATTTTAAAGAGTCAGTAAAATTCTCTGACTCATAGCCAGTGTGGCACCTCTTCCCTCCTTCCAGCATGAAGGTTACCATATCTGTGTGGTGAACAGGATCAGGAAAAAAGCATATATAAAATTACTTCTCCAAAGAGCTCCTTGTCAGTGACCAGCACTGGTTTGTCCTACCTTACAAGGTCAGTGGAAATGCCATGTTCTCACTTCTGCCTAGAAGTAGGTGTAATAGGGGGTCAGTTTGAGGGAGTATGAGATCCAGAATGTTATCTACACTTAGCTACTTGCTCTTGGCTCTTTCAGAAAAGCACACTGAATAGATTGCATTTGTTAAGGTTTTGCTGCCTTCTTGGACAGCAGTTGATACTCTGAAGGGGCAAACTTCAGCAAAGCCATCATTTCATGTAGTACAAAATATCATGTGCTAAGAAGGCTAAGACTCTTCTAAACAGTATTTACTGAAAGTTGCCCTTATACTCGCAGGGGAGTTCTCTACAAGCAATCAAGCTTAATATTTTAATATAGCCTTTTCAAAACATCTTTAGGTTCTAACATATGACTGTTTCCAACTGCTGTGGCTGGGATTTTACCAAGCAGTAAACCCAGTGTTCAGGCTGCCACTGCCAGACCTAATCCACCACAGCCATCTGACTCAAATCATGAACCTGGAACAAAACACATCCTGTCAAGTCCTGTTTGTTTCAAGATGCTTTGAGCGGTTAATTTTGTGCCATCAGACTTTACACATTTCCCATTAATGTGGTTAATACCACATGATTTCAGTCCATGGAAGGGAGAGGCAGTAGGTACCAAGTGCTGTGGAAAACAAGACCTCAAGTTTCCAGCTGAAAGCTGTGCAGCTGGGTGTCAGGGCTAGGCACACAGCACCTAATCCTCTGCAGCAATTCCTGGCTTCTGAAACTATAGTTGCCTGAGTAACTGTTTGCAAGGGGAGAGTAATGTTGTGCCTGAAATTACAGTGTCACAGCCTAAACAGACATCCAGCTGCAACAACTCGTAAAACTGTTTTTAAAAGCCTTTCTCGTATGAGAGCTCTGGTGTAACTGGATTTGGACATATATATTTTTTGTCTTGGGTGATGACACGATAGGGAATGGTGTGCCTGGTGTTTGACAACAGTTCCCTGGATGAGCAACTGTTTCTAAAGCAACAGCCCTTTGCGCTTTGCCTCTGGCTAATTGACAACAACAGGGATTATGTGGAGAGGAGAGAAGATGTAATGTACAATTGCTGGGTGAGAAGAAGAGCAAAGGAGGAGGAAGGCCCCCTCTAGGAGGAACATGTGGTTGTGTGGTGGGGCTCAGCTGACCACAGTCTTGTCCCTTGGTTTCCCCTTTGTTCCCAGCAAGTCAAACTCCATGCTGCATGTCCACTCTCAATAAGTCCTGCCAGGAAGAGTCTGTGTTACTCACCTCAGGTTCAGAAATTCCACCTAACTTTCCTAAACACCTCTGCATTTTAGCCACAGTCCTCTTGCTCCTGCTTCTCACCAGGCTTCCTATGCCCACTGGCTTGGAAGTATTGCTCAGCCAAACCCACATGGGATGTTCACCCCTTTTTTAATTGGCCTTTTATTCCTCTGTTTCCTCCTTCACCAATTCTTTGCCCGTCTTTCCCAGAACAGCAGCCTGCTTTCCTACCTGCTGCAAGCACCAGCTCGCCCTCTGACAACCAGGCAATATTTAGCTTAGTTTGACTCTCTGGAAGAGCTGTACCTTTCCAGTACCAGGGACTGGAAAAGGGGTTCAGGACTGTACGGTAGCAAGAGGAGGGTGCTTTAAATCATGCGATAAGACTAAAACAAGACGTTAAAAACTTCCAGCATTCTCTCCAGCCCAGCTTTCCAATCTTTACTGCTTGCACCAATGCAACTGTTCTGAGGGGAAAAGCTGAAAACATTGCCTAAATAAACATATAAACGTTTCCACTTTGACTCTAGTAATTGTTCAGTCAACAGAAACATAGTTTCACTAGCCTGAAATAATCCCTAAGAATCAGTGAAGTGTATGAGCATTTTCCTGAGCACACTCTCTGTGCACTCCATGGGCTTTTTCAAATGCTCAACACTTGGCCATGCTGTGGCTTTCTATGCTAGGCAAGCTGCACCATGCAGGACATACAATTATTGTCTCAAAAAGCACCCAAGGGTGTTTCTTGCCATTCGGTTCTCAAGATAAGTTATGGGGTTGCAGCAGAGTTTCAAGAGAGTTTTCACTAGTGCAGTCACATCACTCAGAACAACACCAGTTAAAGCTCAGGTTTAAGTAAGGCCTAACATTTCCTTTAAGTATGGAAAATGCAGGTCTCTATGCAGAGAAAAATTTGTATTGTCCCCATTTTTTTCTTAACAGGAAGCCAGAAAAAAATGAACGAACAAAACAAAAGCTGTCATTAACAGTTGCCCTTCACTTTTGACACACAAGTAAGTCTCAAACTCCCATTAATATCTCCCTTTCCACTCTTCTCCTTCAAGTATCTGCCACTCAGCTAATAAACCTATGCCCACAAGGTAAGAAAGGAACCAGAAAACCTACCTCCCATCCATCCTTGCAGACTGATCCTTGCCCCCAGTCTTTTGTCTGGGGGACCTGCAGGAAGGGGATTGCATATTACTGGGGGTGAAACACTGCCCAGTATGATCCATCCTTTTCCTGTTCCAGTCTAGGCAAAGAGTTTTTCAGTTAGCATTACCTTTCCGTGCTAGGAGGCTGTCCCTAGGATAACTAGATCCTTATCCTCATAGATAATGATGTAAAAGCTGTCATACCGCCTTGGAGAAAAGCTCTGCCTATCCCAGTACCCCAACTCTGATGGAAGCTGTTAACACCTTCTGCTTCTGGAATCCAAGTTCTAGGGATTTTTCAGCTGGAATCCAAGTTCTGGGGATTTTTCAGCAAGTCACGTAATGGCTCTGTAGCGGGTGTATTGTTTTTACCCAAAATCACCCAATCCTTTCCTTCTCGCCTTTAGTTTTGGCCTTTAGAACGTGCTGTGGTACAAAGTTTCATAAACCAGATTGCCTGTGTTTCAAGGTGCACATGATCTCTGAGCTGGCAAGATTGTGAAAATGCATGGTTAGGCCGTGCATTTGGAGGGAGAGCAAGAGAAAGGCCAGCACTGCTCCAGCAGATGAACCAATACAGTCTTCATAAGCCTCATGCAGACCATGGGATGCAGCTGCTCCAGCCTGCTGCAGACACTCTGTACAGGAAGACCCTCCAGCATGCTGACTGGCTCCACCAGAGCATTCTGCATCTCTTTTTAAAGGTCTCCTGACTGTTCCATACCCTTTATTTATTTGTCATTCCAGGGCATGAAACATTCCTGTAGTTCAGCTGTCTTCCTGGGCCTCTCCTGACATGCTGTCCAAAGGTCATCAAATACAACCTTCCCTCACCCACAGCCTCTTGGCTTGGAAGTATGCCAAACTGAGACTAAGTGGTAGCACTCGTGGCTCCACAAGGCCTCTCAGGTGCTTAAGCAAACAAAGACTGGAGAGGAACAGATGCCTCGGTAGCAGGTTCAGGCTAGAAACACTCACTGGCTCCTGTGTGGGACTTCCTGTTCTCCCCTCCTCTTCTACGGCTGAATGCCCTTGGAGGATGGTTCACGCTGTTTCTCTCTCAGCTGCTGCACAAAGTTCTGTTTCACAGTTGTGTCCAAAGCAGCTTTACAATTTAGAAGTCAGTATCTGCCCAAACCCTAACTTCTCTTTAGCAGCTGCATCAGCTGGGCTAAAGGGAATGTATTAGAATCTTAAGTAAAACTGGATTACCCGAGTCAAGTACGGTCTTCCTCTCATCATTTATGTGTGCACTGTTTCAGCTCTATATACATTCACTTAGTTACAGTCTAATCCCCAGCTCCTTGTTAAAAAGGAAATAAATCCTTCCACCTGTTAAATGTAGAATTAACCACCGAAGCCTGCCAATTCAGAATCACGCTGCACTATGACCAGGGGGCTTGGCTGCTTTTCTAACAGTCAGAATGAGGACAGAGGGTTTGCCTATCTAAGGGAAAGAGGACTTCAGTGATGACAGTAGTTGTCAGTGGCAAATGACAATTTGTGCTGAACAGGATCTCAGCTCAAAGCAAAGACAGGAACAACCTTGTGAGCTGCTTCAGACTGAGTGGACCTTGTTTTTACCTCAGTCTCAGAAACAGCACAGATCGGTTTGTTTCTGTCTGTGCTGAAGACACATTAATTTCTATGCTGATCTAACCTCACTTTTTACTGCTACCAATTCTTTGCAAGCTGTGCATCAAGGTACAAAGAGCCCCAAACAGGTCTTTGTTGAACACCAAACCTGTTACAGTTTTAAGTCTTCCACTCCTGCAGTTCAGAAGACACTGATGGCATTATTTAAATCCACATCAGTAAAGTACTCATCCAACTCCCGGAGAAGAATGTTGATAAAGTAATCCCATGATGAAGGTTAGCTCTGCAAAATTGTTCCAACTCAACATTTTATCTACATTCATGGCACTTTTTTTTTCTCTTTTCTTTTTTCCCCAACTGTAATTGTTGTCTGTCCATTAAAGCAGATGTGATATGTTTACAGCTGCCAAATGACATGAAAATTACCACAGAACCCGACTGGGAGATAGGTAACTCCCATTAGGCAGCAGCAGCAAACGGTACTCTGGATTGCTGGTAATTCCAGTGCTGCCTCAATAAAGACATCTCCACATGCCGATTACAAGGACCCAGGAGGCATAGAGAAGAAGGTTTACAGGAACAATGATGTCAGGGCTGTGATCTCAAGGCCAAGTCTAGAGGATCCTGCACAATGACATCTAAATAAAGTTGCGCAGCAAAGACTGCACAAGCCTTGATGCCAGGGAAGTCAAGGCAAATGCAGTAAACAAGGAAAAGTTCCCTCTGCAGTACTTCAGAGACTGTGGTCTTTAAGCAGGCAGTGATTTGTCTCCTCCAAATTTCACAGTGGGTAGTTTGACGTCTGAATTATGGAATGGCTCAGATGGTCCTCAGAGCAAAAGGTGTCAATCCATATTACTGGTAATTGTCAGTAGGATTTAACTTTAGGGATGAGGAAAGCCCAGTCAAATAATCCTGATACAACAGCTATTAGAACTGCCTGTTATTTCCTACAGTTGTGTGAGAAGAGTGAGCAGGCTGGACATACTAGGACAAAGATTTTACCTGCAAGCCTCGCTTTTGCCTGCTTGCTACACTTTGTCATAGTTGCTTTCTGCTCTTTCCATGTTTAGCCTTCTCTGTTCATTCTAAGTCATGCTGCAGAAAGAAAGAAACATGGGTGCAGGGCCAAGTCACCTTTCTTCTGCTTGGCATTTTCAAAAACATCTGGTATCTTTAAATGTACATCTACCTACAGGATCTGCAATGGCATGACTGTGGAGTGGCTGAGCTAGCACGTCCTAGGCCAGCCTCCTGGTACTACAAGTCTTAGTCATTCCTAAATTAGGATGGAGAGAATGTTTTCAGGTCTTCTACTTGCTGCCAGTTTACCAGCTCTTAATCTGCTCCAATCTCCTGCTGCCATATTGTACCTTTAACAAAAATGCCTCTCTGATAGAAAGCTAAAAAAATATATTTCCACAGAAATACTGTTCACAAAGGTCAATTCACAGCCTGACAGTTGGCCCCCTTGACTTCATCACTATCTGCCCCATCCACTCCCAGCCCAATGCACTTTTTACAGCTGCTTATCCTTTCCTTGCTAAAGAAACATTAACCCCCAGCTGGAAGAGAGGGAGATGGCGCCCTGATTTTTTCAGCCTTCTCTTCTGTTCCACAGTTTCATGTTTTGGGTTCTTTCTCACGCTCTGGTCTGTAAACAAAACCAATGTTATTGTAAAGTTTCAAGACAGTTTACATTCTTTGTCTTAGAGATATGGACAGCTGATGGACAGTTGTCCTGACCAACAGGATGGAAAGAGGTGTCAACCTTCTCCCCCAATCCCTGGCCTTTTTAGAGATACTATATATTTGAGTCAGACTTTCAAATAAAGTAGAGTTTTAGTTCATACCTTCTGATCAAAGTGCGAGTGTGTGTTTGTGTGTGTGTGACAAATTGCATCAGGGAACTACAAGATGAAGACAGCAGGAGGTAAGATACAGGCCACATAAAGGGAGTCCGCTGATTATTGTCATTAGCATTGGCAAATCACAGCTGCAGTAGAAAAAGAGGTGTCAGAAAGTGAAGACTACTGCAGCTACACACAATATTAGGAAAGCAAAAGAACTGGCTGCAGAGGAAGGTTCCAGCAAAATATGCCGAGTGATAAGGAGCCTCTCCCACACAGCACTCAACCCCGAGCTGCTCCAATATGTACAGAAGGAGAAGGAGGGACCTGACATTGTTTCAACAGACACAACAGGACACAACAGCATTGCCTGCTGGTACAGATTGCACTGCTTTGAGATTTTAATATTTTTGTGGGTTTGCTCATATACCTTAGTTCACAGGGAGCTGGCCTATTTCTGTACCACAATCACTGGTTGTTAGGAATTTTGAAAATATTAAGAATACAAATTTGCTTTAGTAAGGAAATAAAAATACAGCACTTTTAATTGATGCTAAGTGGACAACAGTATATGCACAAGTGCTGCATTTTCAGCTTTTAGACAGCTGTGCAGGCAGGTAGGTAGCGCTTGCTACTTTACTTCAGTAATTTCCTGTGCAACAACTCCTAGTGCTGGAAATTGTATGACCTGCCTTAATTCCCTTTTTGCAACTTAGCGATGATCATGGAAGAATTTTATTTTTAAAACAAATCACCTACTGTCTTGTCTGGGTGCTAAGTCAAATACACACATAGCACCCAGAGAAAAGAGCAAGGTGCACAGCATGAGAGCGTGCAGAACTAGCCAAGATCTGACCTGGCAGCTGAGTCACAAGACAGACCAGCACAGAGGAAGCTTATCTCTGTCCATCTTTTTTTTTTTTTCTTTCATCACATGCTTCATGGGAAGTCATCTGTAAAACCAGGAGTTTTCGTTTCTGTAATGAGTTTTAGTTTGTGTAAGCCCTGTTCAGAGTATAAGCAGTTCTGGTCCCAGGTACCAAACAGAATTTCAACTATTTGCAACAGCATTTAACAGTTTAAGCATTTACATATGCCTGAAGCTGCTGTGAAGATGCTGCCAAAACCCTGCCCAGGAGCAGCAGGGAGACTAGGACCTTCTAGAGCTGATGTTCAGGAAGGAAGCTCAAGGTCTCTCACAAGTATGAGCTCTAAGCTGCCTTACACAAGCTCTTTTCACTCAGGAGCAGCAGCAACATTTGACGAAGGAAACACTGATGGCAGAAATTTGCAGGCCTCTGTTTAACCCGTTTACAATTGCCAAGATGTTGAACTCTCTGTGTAGATCATGTCTCTGTTCAGCAGTGACACATCCTCTGTCTAAGAAGCCAATGAGCTTAGGCTATCCCTGTGCAGAGTTCTGCTCTGTCCACAACCAGGAACAGCAGCAGGGACCATAAATTTTTTTGAAAGGTTCAGCTCACCACCAGGAACTTGCTGACATAACAGTGCATTTCTGCAGACTCAGATCCCAAACCTTGATTTACAAGGAAGCCTTCAATTCCTTATAGGGTTCAGTACTTTGTTACTGAAAACTTAATACAATAACTCTATTCCCAATATTGTTTTATTTTATTGAAACAACATACAGCTTTACCCACTCTGCACCTAGGGGTGAAGGATGATATCATTTACCCAGGAAGTGGATGACGAGACAGAGAACTCTGAGAAAATAAACAATGCCACCCCTGCAGGTCTCAAGATAGTGATTTAAAGACAAAAATACTCCTTATTCACTTACTCCATTCCTTTATCAGAGGGAAGGGGAAACATATCCAAACAGATCCAGAAGCTATGTTAGATTTATGTATCAGATTTATGAAATGACATTTCATGCAGCAACTATAAATACATAAGTACAAATGGAAACACTGTCTAAAACATTTCATAGCATACTGTAACTTAAGAGCAAACTTTGCCTTCAAACTACTCAGTTAGAAAAAATCCAGTTTCATTGTTATGCAATTAGTTGGCGAAGCAAACATTGACTGTGACAAGCTTAACCTGAATACACTTAGAAATAAGTAAGAACTCCGTATTTAAAATATATTCTTTTGCTACACATTGTCATAAAGATAGATTTACCATGGACTTCTCATAAATCGTAGAGCTTTCCGGGAGACCATCAGTAAGGTCTTTGTCATTTCCCTTTTTGGGTTCATAGTGCAGGCTATTAATGCAGCTGTTTTCCCTCAGTCCTCAGGTAGCTCTGAGAAACAAACCACCATTACATCCTCAAGTTATCAATTTCATTTGATACTTTCAAAATAACACTTCTAGTACATGCACTTTTTCACGAAGCTCTTTTTCCTCACTGTCAACTTCATAAAGACTTCTGGGAGTTGCTGGTTTAGGTTGCTTGTATTTTCTTTTTTTCTTTTGGTTGCTAAAGCCATACACTGAACTTGGGTGCAACCATATGAGGTAATTCCTTCTGTACTCACGAATGGACATGGTTGCTTTTCCGAGTTACGCTGTAGTCACTTCTTAGACTAACCAACCCACTGAATCTCCTTGTGGAGATGCAACCTGTATCAGCTGAACAGGGCTTTGCTTTTGCTGTAAGAGCTGATATCAATTCCCAGACACAGTATTTTCACAAGGCTGAAAGACAATGCTTCTCTGGCTGCTGCCAGCATACATGAGCTGCGTCCACACAAACACTTCTACACTCTGTTAGGATGGGCTCTGGAGAAGAGCTGGTGCTCAAGCAGCCCATTTTTCACTCTTCCCCTCTCCCCACAATCCTGAGGAATTTCTCTGCTTTTTATCCATCAATACCTCTTCCAGGAGAGAATAAGTCACGCAAGAACTGTATGACACTTTAGAGAGGCCCCAAAATATCATCACAGAACAAAACAAGGCCTCGCTGCTTCCCTCTCTTCGACAGCACTTTGCTTTTAAAAAGCACATTTCGGGAAGTTTACATCCTGTTTTATATTCAATTTCCTTTCTCTGCTTAGTCTCAAGGCCTGCTGTGTCCCAGAGATTCTATCATCTTTGCATTAAGAACATTCGTGTCCCTTTTGCAATGAGCACCTTTGGTTTATTGTGCCCTGGACAGGTGATCTAGCAGGACAGATCATTCACATCACAAGTTTTCACAGCATTGCCAACATCCATTAAAAGGAAAATCTGTGGCCTCCATGCAGGCAAAATGTCTGAAATCACCCGAATTTAAATTACCTCAGTTTTCCAGAAAAAGGTCCAAATTTCCAGGTTACTTATTTATTTACCCCCAATAACTTAAAGACAAAATCCCCCAGGTTTGCACGGTCACCCTGGATAAACTCTGTAACATGGAAAATCCATGAATCTGCACATTTTTGCTCCAACAGCCACATTGCACAGATACAAACATAGTAATGTTAGTCTCTTTATACACAATTTTGCCCTTGTCCACTGAGGAAGAACTCCAACACTTATCTGAGTATCCGACTGCACTTACAGTAAAGTTGACATGAATTCTGCAAAGGCAAACAAAAGTAGCTTCAAAGAACAGCACTTCTTACATATCAGGTAGATTCTGGACTACCATGAAAGAGGAAAAAAAATATCAGAAATTCTAGATCAAATGAAATTAAGCCCAGAACATGAGCAGTAAGATGCGTGCTTTGAAAATCTGGTAAGGCTATCACTGCCATAATACCTCAAATACAGACAGATACATGGTCACTGTAACATCATTCTTCTTAAGCTGAATGAGTTTTTTCTGTAGGAAATGCTGCTGATTTGAAACTGTGGATGTTTCAGCACCTGTGATATCCCAAATAGCAGTGAGAGTCCGGAGAGAAAGGGAGGAGTTCTTTGCCTAGTCCTTCATACCTCATATATCCACTTCTGAAGTATACTCCTACTAAAATAAGTACAAGTACGTGACAAGATTTAGTTCAATCACTCTGATGTAATAATGTCAAGGATTTCATCTTCGCTTTGTGCCCCCAAAGCCTGCAAAATAAATTAAAAAAAAAGTCAGCTCCACCATGGCCTTTCCATCGAACTCTCTAGATCTAAAAGGCTAAAGGTGGCAAGGGAGACGAGGTAAACATATTCACAGGAAGCAGAACAGCAAGCAACCACGGGCTGACTGGCCTGGAAACTATTCTGTTCTTGCAGATTAGACAACCTGCATTCTACAGAGAACATGTCTGCACATGTTTGCTAGAGAAGGGCATGCGTAGTGCACATCAGAAGGGAAAGCTTTAAACTAATCCACCTTGCCAGTGAAGACAAGCCCGATGCTGATGGTGCCATGCCCACCACAGGCTTGTGGGGAATTTCATGTCCCAAAATGCTGCCCTACTTCCACAGGGAATGGAAGGAAGGGACATCAAAGGGACATGCGATCTACACCATCTGGTAAAATAAAACAAGGATGCTCATTGAACCTCAACTAACATCTGCATGTGTTTGATAGGTCAAAGTCTCTTGAGCTTCAAGAAGTTAAAAGGTGTTTTGCCTTACCAGAAGCAGTTCTTGTTCCTGAACTGCTGCCTTCTGTGGAATTCCTTGAGTGCCCATACATAGGAGGTACAGCTGTGGGATCTGACCACATACTGTGATACGGGGAACGCGGCTGCGCTCTGGCATGAAACAGAGTAGAAGGAAGGCTTCATTAGTGGTCTTTGGAAAAATTAAGAAGATACCATTCCAAACAAGGGAACTGTACCTCCAAGGGAAAACTTAAGCAGTTATTTCAAAGCTTGAAATATTCCTATTTAATGTATTTAACACTTTGAGAGCAAGGACATTCAGTGCTGTGATATCATAATCTGTAGATTTTCAGAAGATTAAGCTTTAATCTTCAGAATAAGGAATTCTAACAATTGCAAATGAGGAAATTTTTCTCTCTGAAATTTTGACCTTAGATTCTGTCAGACAAGAAAGAAATTTGAAACATGAAGTTTAAATACATTTTGCCATCACCTAGATCCCAGCCATGTTTTGCAAGAGAAAACATCCTTCTGTTAACTATCTTGAAAAGATCATATCAGTACCACTAACATATCACGGTCTTTGACTCACTCACTTAAAATTACTTGCTTCCATGGATATGGAATTTCCTGCTGTTGAAATTTACAAACAACTCTCTCACGCTTCCTGGCACCAGCATTTTGAGGCACATAATTTCAAAAGCCTAAGAAACCAAATTAAATAGTAGACCAAAGACGGTTTAAAACAAAAATAAGCCCAAGTTAGGAAGATTGTTTATGTATTTAGACTTACTCAGATCTCTAAACTTGAACAATAATTTGTGGCTACTGAAATGGGGGTGTGTATAGAAATCAGGGAACTAACCTGTATGTAGATGATACTACATAAATATAATGCCTCAACACAAGACTCATGTATTTAAGCCTTAAGAAATACCAGGTCAATAAAAACTTTAACATATTATACCTTAGAAAAATTCTTAGCAGAATTAATATAAGGCTTTTGTTATTAAAAATAGCCCACAACTTTACAATACAGATGCTTAGCACACTCTGGTCCATATATCTTGCTCTCTAATCTGTTACATCTCTACGGGAATAGACTTGATACATAGGCAAGTTATTTGATAGAGACAACTGCTTAAGACTCTGAAGATTCCATGCAGGAATCTCATATTTTCTCCACTAAAGCCTAAAATGGCAGCAACTGCTCTCGTTAAACTGTTAATCTAAAAATGATGCATTCCCAATGTCTAAAAGTCTATACCAAATATGGCCATCTAGACTTATTTTAGGAAAGTTGACACTGATACAAGAGATCCATAGACAGATGATTACATGCTTAATACAACTATGTGTGTTTTAAGGCATTCTGCAGATAAATTGTTTAAATGCTCAATTTAAATTTGCAGGCCAGCATGCCAGGTCAGAGGAAGCCGAATGAAGTACCTCAGTCTTTCCAAATCTGCGTCAAAAACGTGTTTGAAATGTCTCTAGTCCTGGAGCTACAAACAGCTGCTCAAAATTCTTCTAGTGGGAGGATTTTGTAACTTGAATGACACAGGCATGAAATCTTAGAAACAATGTCAATATAGTATATGGCATACCCCATGAAAGCTTAAATGTTAAAATCTTATAGTATGCATATTTTACCTGTGACTGCCTGCCAAGTAGCCTAGCAAGCCTCCTGCTCCTAATCCAGTCCAAAATCCTGGTCCTGAACTGGTTCCATGATGGGAATGAGTTCCAAAGCTGCTGTCATCTTAAACAAAATGGAAATAGGAAGTGTAAGTTAGTAACAGACTAATCCTCAGGCCAGCTGTTGCAACTAAATTCTCTCCTGTTAAAGATAACGGAAAATTAGACAACAAACTGCTCCTAATTTCAGCTGATTTTTGATCAAGCTTAACTTGAAAGGCCTCACATTTCAGAAAGCAGGAAATCCCACATAAACTAACACTACTATAAAGAGTTTTATGTTAAAAATCTGCTTCCACTTCATCTCACAACCCTGACGTTTGCAAAACATGGAAAGAGTCCCTGCCCGCTGATCTATAAACAGACAAGTTAGATTAAAAATAGAAAAGCAAACGAAGAAAGAATAATCTGCTGAAGGTCACTGGGCAGGCCAGAAGCAGATGCAGGAACACAAATCAAGTAGGTAACACTGCATAGTGAGCAAACCACAAAGACACAGAGCTCCTAATCTCACTGAGCACAGCTGCACAGTTTGAGTCACAGTGGCTCAGTGTAACGCTTACATTCCTGGTATTGTTCCAGGTAATCCTAGTCCCGCACTTGTTATCAAAAGCCAAGCTAACTGCAATCACATTGCAAAGTTTTCATTATGCATGAGTCACCAAGCTTGACGAATACCTTGAAGAAACTGCAAGCATATCAAGTAGGTTGTGGGGGAAGGGGAGTCACAAATTCTTTGACATGTGACCTGCATAACATGAGGTTGTGAGTCAGAATGAATGTCTTCCATTTCGGAAGAAAATGCGAAAATACAAACGCAAAGTAGAATAATTTTCTGGTCTAGCAAAAATCAAGGATGCAAGAATAAGCTCAACCACAGGCTTAACACATAAGGAAGTATAAAAAGGACTGAAGATAACATTAGGGTCTCCCTGAAGCACGCCCACCTGAACAAGTGAGCCAGAGATGACATAGGTAAAAATTAGAGGGCTTGGTTTGTCTTCAAACTGATGTGGGTTGTTTGAAGTCATAGAAAATAAAACAATAATGAAACAATCCGTTTCAGTCTAGACTGGATTTGATGCTGAATTTCATTTTGAATGTGTGGAGAGAAATCAAAACTCTCATTGGGATGATATACCATTAAATGATTTGGAACAACAACAAAAAAATTACTTGAGTTTGCTGAGAAAACAATCAGAGATGAACCAACTCATTTGTTCAAAAGTACCATGACTGAACACTGACTCAGAAAACTGAGTAATTTTTTGTTGAAATATCTGGAGTAAACATTAAGAATCATGTCAAACAATTAACTGAGAGAAAGCAGAATTTAATTAAGATAATCTAGCCAAACAAGTTCCACATGGCACATCCTGCATGTTAAGGGGATTTAAAATTAGGCAAAATAAGTATTAACAGCAATATGTAAACAACATTGCTTTTCATTACTGTCCAGGTTTCCAAAGACTAACACATCCCTGGAACACATGGACACATACATTCAGAGATAATGCTTTTGCTCTGCTCCCACAGTGTAAGGCAGACACTAAATGCATGAAGTAGCCTAACACTTACTATTTTTAATCTGGCTCCACATTTGAGTTTTTCTCCTTACTTTGCCTGAAATCTAAAGACAAATCATTGACATGCCTTATTAAAAACATCACAAGTTAAGCACTATATGGCTCCCAATGTGTATTTTAAGTGTCTCAGTTTTCAGCAGTCCTCAAGAAAACATTTTCAAGGCCCTGTCCTTGTCAGATTCAAGACTCCTGGAAAGAAAAATGCATTGGGGGAATTAATAGACAAGGAACTAAACAGAAAAAAAATGAAAATAACCCTTCATTGTTTTGCCTATGCCCGGTGTGACAGAGCTGTGTGTCATGGCCAGAGCTCTTGCTGACCACCACAGTACAGCCAGTGCCATGCCCACACAGCACAGCCAAATAGTGTGACATAATTACATGCAAACCCATTTGCAAAGTCAACAGAAGCAGATTCCCTTTAATTTTCTGGTGCAGGTACAGCTGAAAGTTTCTGCTGCGCATGCCCTGCACAAGGGTATCCAAAACAATTACACTGCACCCTCTGTTGGCCGAGCTGTTTGAACAAAACTTGGAGAATGCATTATTAAAATCAAAACTTTAGACTAAGTAAACTGAATCCTTGATATGTATTTTCTTGCCAAAACCCCTTCTCTATTAAAAAAAAAAAAAATTATGTAACTTGTGAGAATGTAATTTAAGTTCCAGTTCCAGGGCTGCGAGCAGCTTGCATGTTTACAGGGTTCGATGAGTTAGTCAGATGCCAGATGAGTAATGTTTATTTCCCTGAGACACTGTGACGGCCCAAGGAAGACCATTTATTGTGTGACAGATGTCACCAGTTTTCTGGGAAAAGAAAAACTGCCTCTTTTCCCCACAGCAGCCTTGTCACTGCTTTTGTAATTTTCAACTTCAGATGAAAGGCTCCACATGAGATTCAGATGCTGTACCCTCTAATGACAGTTCACACGCACTGTTCTCTGCTCTGGGAATGAAACCTTTCTGCTGCTGGGACTACACTGAAGCCCTGTTAAACAGTGGACTGGTACATGATACTCAACTTCATCAACTGCATTGTGAAAGAAAACAGGGCTGAAAAGCCATTCTGTAAAGTTTCAGAGTGCTCCTTTGGCATGGGTTTGTTTCTGGCTGTGTAAGAACATTCTCTTACAATTATTCTCCCTGTTACAATCCTGCTATTTCACAGGTGATGAAAAGAATGCTTGCAGAGCATGGGGAGGTGGCTTTTCGAAGGTTCAAAGGGCAGCCTGTCCTGAATGCCTGTGGAAAACCAAGCCCTTTCTTCCTCTTTTGAACAAAGAACAGAATACAAAGCTGGCCATAGGCTCTGCAGCCAATTTAGCAGTTGCCTGCAAATACCGCGGTTTTAACTCTATCCCACCTTCCCTTACCACAGAAAAAACAGGACAATCCTGCTTGCTCTTTTGAATACTGTAAATGGCTGAGAGTCCTACCTGTGAAGGTGGACTTAAAACCAGGAGGAGGAGGTGCCTGTTGACTCTGCCAGAAGGGCTGAGAGAAGCCATCACTGTGCCCAGAACTCTGCTGAGACTGCTGGTTACTGAGGAAGAACTTGTATACTCCAAAAGCAAGGATGAGAAGAACAATTACAACAATTGCTCCAGAACCAGAATCAGAATAATCTTTCCTTGACTGGTAATAGCTAGAGCCAAAGCTTCCAGAGTTCTTCACTTTCCTTTCACCCTCCTCAGTCAGCTCTAGCCTGAACAGCAGACTACAGGAGCCTCTTAGTATGTAAGGATCATCCGGGTAATCGTAGCCTTCACAGCTCACTTCCACTTGTCCAAAGCGGTAGGCATTTTCCAAGTCTGCTTTGCACTGCCACTGGAAAAATAAACACAATACAAAGTAAAACACACTGCCCCAAAGATGAAAACACCCTCCTGCTTCCCCACATATGCCTGAAATAAAGCTGTAATTGCTAACAAATCATCTATGGGCCATGGGTAAGAAATTTCCATGTGCTCCTATTTTGAAAAGGAGTAGAAATTTGATGTTTAAATTAATTTTAAATCCTAAAACTTAAAAAAGATCTTATCTTTCAGAACACTGAAGAATTACAGCTCTGGAAGATTTTGTTTTTCTTCACTGAACACATTTTTCAAATATCCCTTCTTAAGATAGAGCAATACTTCTAAAAAGGAGTTGTACCCCGTGCAACAGCTACTTAATAAATGCCTGTCCTGTGCAAACTCGATGGCAGCTACAAAAATGTAACACGTGAGCCTAAAATCCAGTGCACCATTGTGTCCACTTGTGTCTGTGCAGAAATCAAGAGAAATTTGGACAGACATCATTAGGCATCCATATGCAACACTTAAAAACTATATTGGGCATTCTCTGGTTGAACATAGGTGGATCCTCAGGCTCACATTCCCTTGAGGTACGCAATCATAGGGATCTCTAATGACATGTGACATTTATTTTGGAGAGGAAATAAGAAAACATCTGTTTCTAAATCAGTAATTTAGTATAGCAGTACCAACCGCCAATTAATGTTTGACTGCTCTTTCACAATACTGTATCAGTCTTAGCACTTACTTTCAGCCTTGATTCCTTGTTATCTATTGACAGGGGTCTCGGTAACAGCTGAAAGTCAAGACTATTTACTGACTATCACTCACATCCTGAGGTGCAAGTGAAAGTCAGGAAAGTCTGAAATTTAGTTTTTAAAAGGTAGAGTTGAAATGAAGCAAATATTTAGAAGCCCCTTCCCCGTTAACAAAAAATGGAAATTCACATAGCAATAATAATTCAAAAGCATCCTCTGAGGTTTGCAAGAGTTTGATTTTATAAACTCAATCACCATTTTATTTAAAACCAACAAAGGTTTGCTATGTCATGCTTTTACATTAGCTCCTTCAAAGATATTTCAAACATGTAGTAATATTTCAACCTGTGATTGCCTTTTTTTTTTTTTCTACAGTAGTTCTGGAAAATCTAAACCTAAAAGTATTTAAGTTAAGTTTGAGCTGCAAGAGTTCATCTAACAAAACACACCTGAACTGACAACCTAGCTCACTACTCTTCGCTCCTTCAGAACTTACCACCTTGGGGGAAAGTGGTTTCATAAACAATTTAACAAGTTTTCAGCAGTTACCTGTACATCATAGCCATCCCATCCTTTGTTGTAACACTGAACAACCTCAGGGACACGGGAGCACCCCGCAGAGCCTCCTGTGCACTGCAGCTGAGGGACCGCAGCTGTCCGCCTGGATGTTGTGTATTGCCCTCTGTGGAGAGTGAGCGCCTGAACATCCCGCAGCAGAACTTTCCCTGAAACAGACAGCACAAAGAATCACAGAATCCATTAGGCTGGGAAAGACTTCTGCGATCACCGAGTCCAGCCTCAATAAAAGAACCCTACCATGTCAACCAGACCACGGCACTGAGTGCCACGTCCAGTTTTCCCCTAAACACCTCCGGGCACGATGACTCCACCATCATCCTGGGCAGCCCATTCCAATATTTAATCACCCTTCCTAGGAAAAAATTCTTTCTACTGCTTGTCAGCGCTTGTGCAGGCGCACTTCTCTTGTCTACAAGGGCCTCCTCTCAGGAAAAGGCTGGCGATAGAGAGGCCGAAGCGGCAAGCCTGCGTCTTTACGAGATGAAGCTCTAGGAAGCATCAGACGCGCAGAGGGAGACACGGCAGAGTTCCCCAATTCCTTCCGAGGGGGCTCTGGGCTACTCCTCGCAGGCAGACAGCCGCCACTAACCGCAGCGCGGGGTCACCGCTGCGACACAAGCCCGTTTACAGGGAGCCCAAACCCAAACGCCTTCCTGGCGCGGACCCGGACACAAACCCTCCTTCCCCCGGGCCGG